>JXSR01S011091.1:33418-56486 GCA_000969725.1 Ophiothrix spiculata
GAAGTATCCATCTATTACCTCATAATCAACAGATTAAGCTTCTTCAAAATAAATTTGATAAAATTTTTAACTTTGGAAGCAGGGAAGTGGGGGTAGAAGTGTAATGGATTTTTGCATCGATCAATATGCCCAAATTTGGTCACGACACTGGATAATTCATTTGCCACGCATCAGATATTTATAGTGCGCTTGCCCCCACTCCAATTGGAAACTTTCTGCCATTATAAAGCGATGATAGATAGTTTATTTAACAGAAAGTGTTACATAAAAATACAATAAAAGAATGCTAATCTGTTTGCTAGACATCTCAATCAGTCATTTTGACCCTGTCAATGTTTATCCACAATTCTCTTCAAATATTAACTGCCTCATGGAGACATTTCCTTTCCAATAATGACCTAATTACCCATAGATCATCATCAAAAATATTGACAGCCACAAATGCCAATAAAAATGGTTGTGGTAAAGGAAATTTATCAAACATGTTTTTGACTCTTGAAAATTGGGATTTCCTTACTCACTATGAGTCAAAAATGTGTTTATTGGTTGGTGGCAGTATTTGCTCAAGACCATAACTTGAACTGTCAAAGAATTGGCAAGTTCAAAAAAGTGTTAATTTTATGCCTGCTGTGTTCAATGGCTTACAAAAACTTGTCTCCTGATAATATGATTGAAACCCTTAGATATAGGGGGGATTTGAGAATGCATATGGCGGCCACGATTTACTGCTCTCTTTTGTTTTATTCAAATAGCATGTTAACATGAAATTCAAACTAAATGTTTTATTTACTTCATGTTATATACCGCTATTTTTGAAACATAAAACTTTTGGAGTTTGATATCAAACTCCATTGTAAGTACGTCAAAAAATATTTTCTGTTAATTTCATTATGTGACGTCATTTTGCAGTATATTGTGCATGAAATTTTTCAGCCTTGTTGCATCGCCAATAAAATCTCCAGTTCCTGTTGCTATACTGAAAGATGGTGTGACCACCGTCCTCTGAATACTGCAAAGTATCGATGGAAAGAGGGGACTGCATGTTACCCTCCTATAAAGGGCCTCCTATAAAGGGGTCTAATGGATTTGCTAAAAAAAAGTGGGGAAGGGTTGCAAAAATTCACTCCTTATAATATGTTTCTGGAAATCTAAAACAAGGTAAAAAGAACTCTTGTTCAAAGACTAAATAAATTCAGTGTTTTTGTACATAGGAGCTGTCAAGTTGTGACTGTTTACTTTTCAATTTATTTACTAGTTTCTTTAAAAAATTGTAGATGATGCCTTGAGCTTTGTTGCACTCAACATCATATTGAACTTATAAAAAGTAAGATTCGTGAGGAAATTGAAACAGGAAGGCTAAACTGTTAAGAGTCCCATATTGTGAGGGTTAGGATTCAGGATAATCGTATCCTTTACAGCCATGATTTCCCCCGCCACAAGTTACGTCCTTCAATGGCGGTTTGCAAATTGGCCAATCAAATATTGTTCTTTATGATTAGAGGGAAGGGGTAAATTCCGGGCATTAACTTGGATGATTGGTTACACATGTTTGTGTAGGATAATATCAATTTGACATGCTCTTTATGTTGATAATGATTTAAGTTTTCGAAGAAGTTTGTTAATAATAAGTGGTTTGGTTAAGCTTTAACATAGGATGTTGGAAGTCATTATGCTATGTCATTACCTCATTACTTCTTCCTAAACCATATAATCAACCTGCAATCATTTTGACCCTGTATATATCATTAACTTATCAAAATTGTTGTTTTTGAAAGTTTGTTCCTTGACCACAACCCTGAATTGAGAGGTGCTTCGGCAGTGATTTGGTCCAGGCAGTGATTTGGTCCCCAAAATTATGTAATCCGCATCTATGACGTAATTTTTGACAGTGAGCTTTAGTGACTTTTAGCGCGGGTAGGGTTAACAAGACTTGATATTGAGCATTATGTGTTTAGCATTGCACTTTGAAGTCCGGGTCTCGGTGCACCATTTGCTGTCTTCAGTTTAGGCATATTCCTCATGGAATATTGATTCCTTAGTAGGAAGCATTTACAGACTGAGGATTTAGTTGTAAACAGTTACAGAGTTAAAAGTTATTTTCCAAATTCCAATTCCCACATTGTTAAAATCCTATTTTTAAGTTTGCGGTTTTGGATACAAACAAATTTCTACAATGGGTTTGGGGAATAGACTTATGTCTGAAAAGATGTAACAACTCACTCAGAGCTTGTCATTTTAGTTCATGTTAAGGTGTCTGTGGCATGGAATGTTCTAATTGAGGATTTTGTGATAGCATCTATATAATAGGCAATATCCTCATTTCTTGGCCTATATTCGATGGTTTATATAGGACATTATTAATTCTTGTATTACAATGTTTCAAATTCTAGGCATAATTGATTGGAATGCACTAGGACATTGTAAACTGTCGTTTGAAACACATTTGAAAAGTCAATGACACTTTTGACTTAACATGAATCCAATAAAAGCCATTGCTGCAGTTTCTTTATTGACAGCATTTGAAGATTTGGATTTACAACCACAAAAGCACTGGATACCTTATAGATAAAACAATCTACATGTTGTCCACTTAAGGAACACATTTGGGCTATGAGGTTGTTGTCCCAAAGCATTTTCATTGTCCACAATTGACTAGTCTCAAAAAAATGACGTCGACAAATTGAAGACAAAACATTGTATTAATTTGTAGTACTTACCCTTCATCGAAAAAACATGAGTTGAGTGAAATTCGGGTTAAACAAACTCTGGTGAAACGTAAACACTGTAGTGAAATGGCAACAGCATTCATTTTTATGAATGCAAATGAACTTTGACCCGATACATGATGTCATTGATCGAAGACTTTGGAAAATGAAAATATTACTATGGGTAGACAGTTTTGTAAGACAAATATTTTGAGATCATTTTGATCAAAATCGGACACTTTTTTGTAAGTCAATTTTTTGACTCCCATAGGCCAACATGTGACCCATGTAATTTCCTTTCATGTTTTTGGATATAACTCAAAAACCCTTCATTAGAGTATACTTTTTCTGCTTCTTATGATGAAAGGAACATGTTAGAATGGTTTTTAAACACAATTTGATCAATTTTGAAATTTGACACCCCCCCCCCCTCCTGCAGGGTCCCATGCAACAAACATATTTTGTGTCCACCCTGGTGTTGTTACTTATGTTCCGTAGATCCCATCTAGACAGATGCATTGAAATAATTTCCCATTTCAGTTTTACCCCAAATATGTGGTTTTTCTCCCTAGGCACTAAATTGCTTGCTTGAATGAAACATTGATTGACTGATTTATTGATCGTCAAACATTTGTCTTCATAAATTTCCTTCATTTTGCAGGTGTGCCTGTAATTTTCCAATCCTTCCTCATATTTCATGGTATTCACTCAATATTTACGGAGACAGAATGTCATCAAATTGACTGATTGATGAAAGATGATCCTACATTTGTCTTCATGATTTTGCCTTGATTTAGCATAAGTTGAATGGCACAATGTAAACTAGCCATTACATCCTCTTCCTAGCTGGAAATAAGTTGTTTCTCCAGTCTGTTTCATATGATTGTCAATCTGATCATAAATTAATATCAATGTGAAGGTGGATTGATTGGCGAGATGTATTTGTTGAACAGATATGACTATTTTGAAGCAGACTAATAATATTTTGCATTTTTTATATTTGGCACCGATCTATGAGTCTCTGATTTTTAGAATGATACCATTTCTATTTTGCATTGTATTTCAATGTTTGTCACCGAACTGTGAGTCTCTGATTTATAGAATAATACCGCTTCTAATCCAAATAAAAAATATAATGCATGTAGTATTTAACTTGCAACATGACATTTTGCCTTAGAAAGTGATCTTATCATTATGTTTAAGGGTACATGACATGGACTGTTCAGAAAAATGAGAATCAGAATTGTTTTTTAATTGTAAAAAGAGGAAGAGTTTCCACTGCCTTTGTTGGGACTCGAACCATGGCGTCTGGCGCAGGTTAGCCATGTGTCAAAGCGAAAGGGAATAACCACTGAGCCAGCTGTGCTGGCTTGAAATTGTGAACTGAAATGTACAACATAAGCATAAGAATGTCATATTTTCTTGTGTTACATAAAAATGGCTATTTTTGCCTCGATGGAATGCTCAATTAAGAAGTAAATCATACACTGTTAATATAACACAACTGGTATTAAAATTAGTATGCTTCATTATTATTAACACGGTTTCTGTTCACGTATAGCATTAATACTAGCGTTAATGTGTTAAAACTTAGAAAAAAGCTGCAAGGTTTGCCGATATTGCAAGCCTTATTAACGTAAGTGTTAAAAGAATGTAACAAAATTTTGAAACTTTCAAACACTACTGTTAATAAACCCTTGGAATATGTTGCAGGAAACCTGTTAGTAGTCTGTTAGTAACGTAATTGCCATTTTTGAAATAGCATGCAGAGTCTGATCTGCCAGGATCGGATGGATGACTTAATGTACAAACGGCGGTGAACTGTGAATTCATTTATCACTACATGGCAGAAAATGAATATAACAATCCAGAGATTCAGTTGAATATATTTTGTATCATGGATGTAGTGCTGGGATGGTAAAAAACTTTGGAAGGTCATGGTAATATTACATAGATTAAGCTTACCATATGACATGATCCAGTGTATTTTATTGCTTATGTCGTGTAAGAAATTAAATGTTATTCAACTGAATCTTTGTATTATAATATCAATTTTCATCAATGGAATATAGGATATATGATATAGGTCTACATCATCAGGCCCGTCAGATCAGACTCATTGTGCGCTCATAATCACAAAAAGGTGATCACAGAATGAACGTGCTTTATTTGCACATATACGTGCCTTAATACTAATCTGTATTAACACGTATAAGTGTTAAATAAGTGTTAGCATTAAAATTTGACAATTAACGTGTTGTGTGTTAATACCTTTAACATCCCAAGCATGTTAATAATTTCCCATTTTTAACGTGTCAACGTGTTACAAAAGTGTTAGCCATAAAGTGTTAAATTTAGCATTAAAATAACAGCACTTTAATTTACATTAATAACCTGCGTAATAGCGCGATCCAATCTAGTAAGATTATTTCTACTTTTACAATGACTTCTGTTAATGACCCGCGTAGCACGTATGCTTTAAACGCAGCATTACGCGCACGTAATGATATCGCAGAAGTCGCGTTTGACTAAACGCAACGCGGACGCAGTGCCTAGACCGATCGATGTTTTAGCAGATGGCAAAGAAACAAACTAAATAAAATTATGATTTTCACCCGTTTTTGGTCAAAATCAGTAAGGATTTTAAAGATAAAATTACGGTTATTAATGACAATAATAACTTTGCACCATCTTTTAATTCGGTCATTGTTTAAAATCGGAGGTGTTTGTTTTGGGCCGAGGTACTTTTCTGATGGTGCGCAGTTATTATTGTCTAAGTGTATGAATTTTCATACTTTATGGATACAAAGGATTGTAGATTTTGAATAACATGCAATACAGAGCTCAAAGGGGGAGATCTCAGAGTCATATTACTCGGCCGTTTTAGGCACACAAAATAGATTAAATTTAGTATGTTATCATTCAAAATTAACACCGCATATTCATACAATATTATTTGTAGTTCAGTACATTGTCCAACATTATGAAAATATGAATTATCAACAAAAAAGGTATCAATTTTTATCTCTTGACACCATTTTGAACTTGTCTATGGAAGTAAGATTTAGTCAAAATTTTGTATTATCTAGAGTATCTATTCTGCATGTACATCAAAAAGTGTGATATTCTAACATGTGTAAGTGGATAAAACTTGCAGTAAACATGACATTCCTCCGTCTCACTCGTGAAAATGAGCTGTCCCCCTTAGTGTCTGTTTATGCCAGTTTATCATGGGTTGAGACATCAAAAATCCATGCCAGTTTGGTTTGGACAAGAAAAAATTCCTGTTGATGATCAGAGAAAATTTTAAGTGTTATGGGGCAGCACTATGGCACAAAATAGATGGGATTAGATCAGATAAAAAAAAACCTTGCCCCACAGGGCTTTATCTGGGATTCGAGAAAAATACATTGTGTACATACTCCCCTCACCCTCTGGAAAATAGCCCAGCCAAGGATCTAAAATCCAGATTATTCCTCAAGGTGGATCCTCACTGACTTAAACCTTATTTGTAGCAGAATCAAGTTCTTGTTATCAACTCATCCTTACTGCGATATCCCATGATTTGACTAAAACTGATTTGGAAAAACCCATGTTTGGTTCCTTGATTGCTAAATCAAGTGCACATTTACATCCATTGCAACACACTTGCCTGCACTCTTCAAGACAACGCCAGGGATCAAGTAAATGAAACATTTGGCAAGTGTTTAACTAGCTCAACAGGTGACTGTATAGTTGTGACTGTAACATCTCAATCCACATCTCCTTCCTTGCTAAGCTGCAGCAGGAATTCCTTGTCCTCTTTCATACTCTGGTAGGCCTAGAAATAATCCACATGGCATGATAAAAACAACGGGTGATTAGAGATGAACTAGTTTTAACAGGTGGATGACATAAATTATTTAACCATCCATCCTCTAAATTCATGTGACTTTTCAAAATGAAGTTGATATTAAAAAATCCAGGAAATTGAGATTTAATCGAGATTGATTGATCCAGTTCTTACTTATTATTGATGTTTAATGTCTAGATTATATTTGGCATCCTGTTCAACTTGAGGTATACATAAATTAAGTAATTAATTGCTATATCTTACTTATTTGTAATGAAATTCAATGCTATTTTTCAAAATACAACATCCTCTGCTGAAAGTTGTCCTAGGTCATGCTGGATACTAGAAGAGGGTACACACATTGACATGGTTATTGTATTTATGCCTGCATTTGGGTCGTGTTTTTTTTTCCACTGATTTTGGTTAAGCAATAGGGTGGTTTTGTGAAATTTGCTTTAAAAAAAAAACAATTTTAGTACAGTAGGTCATTTTTTGGTCAAAATTAGTATACTGAAGGGTGTTTTTTTAAATCAAAAATAGGTATAGAGGTGACTAGAAAATATGCCATTTAACCCTAACTCCCTACCCCACTTTTCCATTTAGAAACTATCTCCTCAGAAATTTACAAGTCAAAAATACCTGGTTTCCACTGGTTTGAACCCGGTACCTCCCGCATCCCAAATCAATTATCACTATGTCAAGCCACCGTTCAGGCGCTGTCATGGCAGCGATTTCGTGATCATTACTAACTCCGGTCTATGACGTATTCGGACTTAATCGATTTGCCTAACTTTGCAGAATGGGATTTTTTGGTATTTGGTAGGGTTAGGGTTAAGGTGTCAAATTCATTACTGTAATATTAGCACTCATAATTACATAATTTACAGGTGATTTTTAACTTAATTAACAAATATGAATAGCTTGTATTGATGGTAAGTGACTGTCTTGGAAGCAGATTGGTAGCTGAATAGCATTGACAAAGTAAGATGCTACTGGTATGGCTATTAGTTTTAAACGAAACTGAAATTTGTGACGATTTATTGAGAAACAATCGGTCAATTTATATTATTCTTATTATATGATTCTCTTTTGACAGATTCAACCCAAGTATATGAAGCAGATGTAAAGTACCAATTGAATAGCATTGATGAGGAAGAAGTTGAAGAATATACAGATGGTCAGAAGTACATGGTGCATCTACTCATTGTACTGAGTAGGAATGATAAAACCAATCCCCTGGCCTCCTATGAGACACAAGGTTAGATATAAGAATATACAGATGATTATGTCATGGCATGTTTTTTGCAAATCTCTCCGCAGGTTCAGTACAAGTTATGTTTTAATAAGGGAAAGTGTTATTTTGTGTTCAATATCAAATACTTCACTAAAGGTTTGATGGCTTATGAAAAACAACTAAATTAGACTAATCCAAAGATAAAGTCCCCTGGCTGATCCATATTGGCAATACTTATATTATGACTGACAACATGTGTATCCTTATTAAGTGTCGAGACATGGGTGTTAAACATTTCATCTATGTTCAAAGTAACCAAATGTTAGCATGTTTTACTGATCTCATTTCCCCGTATGTTGGAACAAATTGGCCCAAACCAAATATGGAAATGACCGAAACCCCTTAGTAATTGTCACCTATGACAAACATTCCCCTGAACAGGATGAGCTGACACCCAGTACCAGCTATCTTTATTCAACTCATTTGGAAACTCAAGATCCTTTCCATCAACACAGAATTAAGCATTTTTCTTTCAATCAAAGACACAAGAAATGAGGAAAGGAAGTGAAGTATTAACAGAACAGGTCTGAACTGAACTCCAATCCCAGGGGGAGGGGCACTCAGGTTAGACTGTATCCTGCGTCGTCGACCGGCCGGGCGCACTGATCACTGCGTTGTGCCCTGTGCTGGCCAGTGACGACTGTAAAAATAATGGTCATAAAAATGGAGCACTTTGGGTCATTAATATGTAATAGTTTGAATGACGATTGCAAAAATGAATAAAACATATATGAATATTAATGAGTAACTTCCAAATTTGGAGACGGATATGATTGACATAATATAAAAAATAAACAAGCCGTAAACATGCTCGCTCAACAATGAAATTAACCATGAATAATATACAATAATAATTATATGCAAATGAGGTAAACAAACTTTTCTCGAAGAATTTATAAATATTTAAGTTCAGTTTCTTTCCAAGGCGTGTTTGGGTTATTAATGGCTCGTTTACGTTACGCCAGCGAGCGATAGATACGAACATGATTAAGAGGCTATGTTACCAAAAATTGGTAACATTGTGCTCCAAAAAAATTGCATGTTATTTTGTCAGTCGCCAAATAGCCAGACCGGAACCGGAAGTATGGCGCCCTCAGCTATTTGGCGACTGCGGAGTCAGTCTAGCACTCAGGTATACATGCATGAACGGAAAAGGAGTCTTTATTCTGAGTGACACAGAAAACATTTTCTAAAAACACTGATTTTCAAAAAGTTCAAAACAAAGACAATGAATTTCAATAAAAGGGATGTTTTTCAAAACTTGAAGAAAAACTCCAGTAACTGCAGTAAATCTTTGTTTAGATACATTTTTTCCGATGAAAGCTAAACTTGTTTAGGAAGTATTTAAAAAAAACGTTCATGCTTGTGTACATCAATATCGCGGAGTCCCCCCTCCCGTGGGCTTGGCTCGTCCTCAATACTGTCTGTGCATGGCTAGCTGTGAAGCAAAGATTTACACACTGTAGCCATACCTGACAGCTCACTTGGGAGGGGTGTTCAATAAGTTCAAAAGTTAAGATTGAAGGAGATATGCTATGTAGTTTTGATTAGTATGTTAAATAGTTTAACGTGATTGGTGAATGTAGAAAAAGTTTCAAGTTGATATTTGTTCTCATTTTTAAGATACAGGTGATTAGAACTTGCCTGTTTGTATTTTTAAAAAGTAAGAATTAATCATTGAAAATCTAAAAAATATTTCATGAGATTAAGAATTTGTGTATCCATCTAGTCTTTGACATGTTTCAAATCAGCAGCCCAATTCTTTTGCTACATGAAGGAGTAACCATTTTATTAGTGTGAACTTGTCATTGTTGAGCTCGTTATGTATTGCACCTGAGAGAGAGAATTTGGTGACTGCATGTCAGTTAACAATGGATATGTTTTGTCATTTTTTTTTTTTCAATTTTTAAGATAAAACAAATCAACTCTCAGAAACAAACCTTTTACTGTCAAGGTTTGATTATCTGTAACAAAAAAATTAGATCAGATTTTTACTTGCACTCAAACTTCCTACTTCTACCTTAGGCCATAAACTTAATGAACACCCCTCATACCATAGAGCTCACTTACATTGTGTGGACCATTTTCAAGCAGGCCATTGAGAAGGGCTGATAGGATAAAGGTTCAAATTGAATATTTCCTGCATTTGCAGGTGTCAATCAAATCTGATAAGATACCTATACTTTTCATTTAGGTCAAGGTGAAATATCTCCCGCAAGTTCTTCCTGTCTTCACCACGTCTTGGAGGTTTTTGAAGTCAGGTACTGGTGATTAAAATGATGATAAGCCCAGTATGCATGTTATGTTGAATCGAAGCACAAATGTTGTTTTATCAGAGTGTTCTATCCATTAAACCATTTAAGTTTTTGCTATAATGATTTATACCATATGTCCCAGAATGATTTCATCATCAATTGTGCTGCTCGAATTTCATAAACTAAGAAGTTCCCGAAATCATAAATCAATAGTTTTATTGTGTAAAATCTTGACTTCCAAATTTCAATGAAATTGAGTAATGATTTCTCTATTTGGAAGCATTTGAAGTGATTTGTGTCTGAACCGCTTGTACGGATTTTAGCAAATTGATTATTGCAACCGTTGATTTCCCTAGATTGGTATATATCTCTACTTGATAATCCTTATATATTATTTGGAGTTGTCATTTTTGTAGAAATCTCTTAATGTGTTGGTAAAGTTAATGCGTTCATTGAAATTATTGATTACATAGCTTTGATTTAAGTTGAGAAGGCTAATTAAACATCAATCTTGTTAGCTCAAAGTATTGGTGCCTTCTTATGGGCATCCTGGCTTGTCAGTTCAAATTGAGAGGGTATTTGTAATGGCGCAATATTTGTAGAGCAGAAGCATGCAGCAGACACGGTTGAAATTTGTATAAATTTTCCCCATCAATAGAGTTCCACATTTTACAAATATTTTAAAGAGTCTTTAAGAAATATATAAACCATATGGTCCTCTTTATGAGACACAGAGTAGATCATTGGGATTATCCAAGATTTTGCTTAATAATTTTTTAACATTTTACAGATTTCAACACAGTTTTGTGTCACTGATGTGTGACCATGCAATTTTTGAAGTAATTAGTTTGTTCCTTTATTACAGAGCTTGTTATACCAGAGATAAATGTGTGTACCACACTGTTTTTAATCAAATCTTGGGGGTTTTGTGGAACAGAAATCTTTCAGTGTTTTATTTACAAAAATATTAAGTTTGAGCAAGTAAGCAAGAGGCATATATGAATTATAAACCCAAGTTGATAATTAAATCTTGAAAGACAACTAAGGACATGAGGAGGATAGGATAAAGTTACTCTCTGTAGTTTCATATAATATATGGTTTGTTGATTTATTTCT
The DNA here is from genome assembly GCA_000969725.1 of Ophiothrix spiculata. Classification (NCBI taxonomy): domain Eukaryota; kingdom Metazoa; phylum Echinodermata; class Ophiuroidea; order Amphilepidida; family Ophiotrichidae; genus Ophiothrix; species Ophiothrix spiculata. The sequence goes on from JXSR01S011091.1 coordinate 44,621, forward strand.
GATCTTATACTCAAAGTTATGAGCATAGATGCGGACTGTTACTCACCTGAAAATGGGCCTGCTTGCATCCAAACTACTAAGTGGACATTGCAGTTGTGCTTTCCAGAAATACACCTGTAATGTACGATTGGAGATTACTCCAGAATGCAAGAAAATAAAGTACATGGAGTGGATTGAAAATTCACAATGCACTCGTGTGTTTTGCATTCTGTTTGCATGATGGGTGTTTAGTGTGTATGAATGTAATATAGTTTTTGTTGGGTGATGATTAGTGCACTAGCTGTAAATTTTGATTGCTGTCCAATTCACTCGGACCCCTGTGGATCTCATGAATTGAACGCATCAAAATTTCCAATGCGTGCATTGATTTTGTCTCATTTCACTTGCGACATGAAATGCACAATTCATGAGAACTGAATAAGAAATTAGAACATATGTTGCAACTTAAAAACACTGATGAAAATGGTGAAAAGATTGACTTTTTTTGTGCATAGAATCTACACTTGCCTACACTATTTCATCAGATCAGTTAGAATTTCTCTGTCCTTGTCTTGCCATTGCAGAAGTGTATTCTAACCATTTCTTTGTGTGGTACTTTTAGTATGAAGTAGCTTGTTGTTAAGTGTTTCAGTGTGCGGCAGTACTTGTTTCTAGCATGTGGTGCAGTGATTATGATATCTTTGAAACATGTTTAGGTGTAAGCTCTATTCAGCTTGTATTATGCAAAGAAATTGCCAAATTTTGTATTGTAGACTGGCAAGTTCGGATCTGGGAATTTTACCGATGCCCACTCAAAGTCAGATGCCATTTTGCCAAAATAAGTGGTTGAGATTCGTGTGTATTTTGTATACCTGAAATTTGCTGATCTGCAAGTATTTTGAACACAATATTCATTTTTTCAAGCTGCAAAGTAATTAAAAAAGCTGTGTCAGCACGGCGTCCACTCAAAAGTTAGGGGCTGTGATGAAAAGAATAAGGATGCGAGCCAGATGCGCCTCTCTCTTAAATCTGCCCTTGATGACTGGCTGTTTGTTTCTTTGTCAGAATGTAAGCATAACCCTATCAGAATTCCATTTTATTACCACTAGAAACCTGCAATTTTAGACCCTCTCTGCTCAAGATTCTGATTCAAGACAAGCAAACACCCTAGCTCTGTTTAGTATTGAGTGTGAAAGGTGGCATAGCAGGGTGAGCATAGGTTTCCTCAACTACCGCTCCCCAACAACAGGCCTCTTCAGGTGTTAAAATCTCAATTAAAGCCTCTGTGGTACTGTCTGGCTCTCTTTTCCTTTGGTCCACTACTGGTCTCAAATGGTTTGGGGCACGTAGAAGGTTACCAATCGATATTCCAACGTATGACACATTGTTGAAGTCTTATTCTAGTGTAACCAAAAGTGCAACATTGCCATTTATATAAGGCTACGATCACATAGAAGTATATGCATTGGTATACAGTATATGTTATTCGCTATACGCTCCTGGGAGGCAATCATGTGTTTAGTGATAAGAAAAGTCACTGTCAATTTCAAATATTATTGCCTCTCCCAGGAGCGTAGCAAATACCATATACCGTATACTTCTATATGATCGCAGCCTTACACATACAAAATTTACAAAATATTCAAGTCGTTTGATTTGGCAAAACTAGATCATATGACATAAAATATTCTGCCCAATATCTTCCACGCAGTCTAGAAATCCCCATAAAAAGTTTCATGGACTGAATAATGTTATCTTAGTGGTCCTAATATGGTAACTTTTTATGTTTTTTTTTTATATTGGTTTAGAATTTGGCACAGCTCCCTGGCTTTACTTACTAGAACTTCTAAATTACTTTTTGTGTGTTGTAAACAAACATTTCCTGCTCTTTTTTTTCCAAGCAATGGTCAAAAATATCTGTCCTCAGTGGCTGAAGACTGAAAGTGAGTCTACTATTGCCCTCTAGCTTGTTGGACAATAATAGTCCCACGGTCTCCAATCACCTTGGTCATATATTTGGGCACCATTGCCCTCATGAGTAATAAAAATTGTATGAAAGAGAACATTGCATTCTTTATCACACATAAATAACAACATGATACAATTATCTAACAAAGTGATTACATGCAAAGATGATATTGAGCATCTTTTCCTTAAAGATGCTGAAATTTAAACTCTAGCATAGATATCCAACAATCAATAGCACATAGTGCTATCCAAAACTTACACCGTATGCCCTGTTAGTTTAGCCCATACTGGACTTAGAGTTGGAGTATCTGTCATGGTTGTCGTAAAGACATATTTGTTGATAATTGTGAAACCTCAACCTTCATTTGACCTTGAATGTGGCCGCTTAATTGTCAAATATGCGACAAAGCAACATGTGTATACGATAGTTTAAAACCACCTTTGCACAGTGCACCCGTCATGTTAACCTATTATAACCCCATACCATGGTTGCTATATAGCAGACATCCTATTCACACATTCTGTCCTCTAGGGATATGTGTATTGGCTGGTCACTAGGCCACATTTTCCCTCTTCACACCTGGAGTCCACAGGGACATTGTTGTTGGCACTTCATCCTGATACCTTTAACAGAGCACAGGGTGACAAGCCCCTGATTTGGTCAACACCCAGCAATATCCATCATCGTATGTGAGTGTAAAAGAAGCATTGCCGACTTGACTGAAAGAAATCCGCTCAAGTCCAAGACGTTGATAGACAGTGTTACTGTTTCAAATTCAAGCCATGCTAGACAATGTGTGAATGTTGAATTTGAAATGCAGAGTTGGAGCGTACTTTTAATCATAATTTTTCTTGTTATGTAACTACTTCATTGGGTTTATTGCTTAAAAGTACCACTCTGTTGATGGTGTCACTGTAAGGGCTCTCAGTCTGGTTGAACATTTGCATAATGATGATGATAGTTCTGCTTTCAGCATCTCTTTGCATAGCCTTACCTTTTCAAATTAGTGCTTCATTAGCAGTTAGTTCCTTATCCAAGCAAATTTCAAGCACCCTTAACTTTTTGGCACCAGCAGAGTTTGAACTTGGGACCTTTGGCACTGCAAGCGAGCGCCTTACCTTTTGAGCTAACTTGACTGCACAGTTATTATCAACTTTTTATTCTTCTTTGTTTCAGTCACTGCTCAGTGATTTCTGACTAATCATCTCCATAAAAGATATTACATTACATTTCATCGTAACAAGTTATTAATTTTCATTGTATAAATATACCATTGAATTCTGCCACTATGTTTGTTTTGTGACAGATCTTTTGCTTGCCTTGCGAAGCCATGCAGGGGAATACTTCATGAACCACAAAGCCAAGCTGAGTGCCGCCACGGTCTCCGCTATCAACAAAATACTCAAGTGCAAAACTCCTGGAAAGAACAAAAGTCAAACTGTTAGTATATCTTTTGTGACTGATGCATCTTAATATGATTTAAGGCCTCTGGGTAAAACTTTCGAATTGTTACTCTTGTGGGAATATCTGTGGCATCAGAGTATTTGGCTAAAGCTGTTGAGAGATTGATCATGATGTTCATGACAGTCAACACTTTAGTAGCTACCCATTTGTGTATATTGGCTGTACATTGTAAGCATCAAGATTAATTAAAGCAGCACGCAAGTTGTCTTTATTATTGGAATCATTAAATTTCCTACAAATCAAATCTGCAGGGTGCGTATGATGAGAGCGTGTGCGACTAAGCATCGGTAATGAAAATGCGCGGCGCGTATCTTGATTGGTTGCTTGACGCGGTGATTGCGTGAAAAGAAAGTCTTTCGTACTGCGTGAGGCGAGACGCTTGTTAACTGTACGCATTTGTTGCGTTCAAAATTTCATGATTTGTAGGAAATTTAATGACTCCAATAATAGTTTAGTTTGAAAATGCAACCAACTTACCCAAAGTGGCCTACAAATAAATATTCAGTGGTCATTGAACATGTGACCTGTTATATCAATAGGTACCTTAAGGCGGCATAGTATATTATGATACAGGCCACTGAAGCTGAGCATAGTCAAAAATCGTGTTGGAGGTCAAATTAACATCAGAAACATTACCTTTGAAGAGAGGAAACCTTGCATTCTAAGAGGAGCTCCAAATTGCTCTTCTAAAATAATTAAGGACAGTGCCACTATGCAGTGCCTTAAAGACCATCTCTGTAATGAATACGTTTTAGTCAATGTCACAGAATTTGCAACTCCACATGCATCAACTGAATTTACCTTTTATCTTTTTTTAAAATAAAAAATGAAGTCTTTCATGTCAAATAATCATGTTGCTCATAATGCATTCAGTCAATTAGACGTGTGCATTGTCCTTAAGGTGTACATACATCTTAAGCAGATATATAAGGGGGTATCAAAAAGTTTTAAAGATCACCCAGAGCAGGAGAGGTTATATCAATGACATTTTGTCAGGATTGTTACAAGTTTTTATATACATTATGGAGCTAAAATGGTCTCGATGGCATTAAGAGTTTCCTTGCAGGTGGTTGAAAGATGTCAGCAGCCTGCCCTATCTAACCACATAAATTTCATGGAGAAATCTGAAATATGTGGCGTGATTAAATCCCTGCATTTGAAAGATTGCAGTCCAGTTATTCAATGATGACATGACAAAGGTTTAGATGTTTGATGCCATAGTATATAGGTTAGGATCTCCTCTTTCATTGATACCAACATTATGGAAATTGGTCAACAAATGACGTCATAATGTAATAATAAACCATGGCTGACCTAAAAATATGGATTTTTAGCAAAATATAATGTGAGTTTGTTGGCTTATAGAGGATCTGTACAATGTTGGTCCACAGACAGTCAGTTTTAAGTGGGAAAAATGTGACTTTGCACAGTGGCTATGTATCAGTTCTGGTCTCGTATGCTAGTGTGTATCGTTATAGCTTTATATCCTTGTACCCATGTTCAGTTCGTCTATCTCCCAACTTTAGATATATGTAAAGATAGCTTAAGTGTCCCATATTTAAATTGTATTCCTGGCTGTATTTCTTCTTGGTGATCTTAAAAACTTTTTGATACCCTTTATAAGTAGGAAATACCAGACTTAATAAACTGGCCTGTGTAATTGGATCGTCAGGCATGGGCTCAAAAAAATTTGCCTATTTTGGTCCACTTGGTTGCTGCCAAAATTGATTTTGAGCGCAGAATGATGCACCAAACGTAAGACATGTATGTACTTGTTTTCAATATTGGTGCATTGCAACAAGATCATATTCATCATCTGCAAATATCCAAATACTTCCAATGTGATCTTCATGACACAACAAAGATAACCCGAGTCTGGTACCTCACCCCTTCTTAATCTATGACATCTATACTCTTTTATTCTGGTTATCAATTGTTGTATTTCTCCAGAGGACAGACACTGTTAGCCAAGCTATTCAGACCATCAGTAAAGCCATCACAACAGTCGTGAGTAGCAGTGTCCACGAGGACTTCAGACAGTCCTGCTTCCACCACATGCAGGTATAGGACGTTATTGTGTGTTCTGAGACACTTGATACAAATATTGACTGCTCATCATGGCAATAGTAAAGTCTATTGCACAGAAGTGATCTTAGGACTATTTACCATTTCCTGAGACTGAAGGTCAAGGAAAAGAGCATGATAGTCTCAAGATCGCTGAGGGGAAATAGTTTTTACTATTGACAGAATGAAAGAGCAATCAAATTTTGTTTTATATATGTATTTTGTTTTGAGACGCCAATAGTAACAAACTATTGACGGACTCAAATCAAGCCAATTGGTATATGACATGAAGTAGTGACTGCAATATGAACCTTAGATTTCATTTCATTATATCTTTGACGTAATTATAATTTATATGAAATTGGATCAACAACCAATGGATTCAAGGAAAATCGTAGGTTTTAAAATCTGCATTGTAATCATTCCTAATTGAATTTGGTAAATGAATAACATGTGGGTATTGCACCAACACCAAGGGTGTATTTTACTGAGCTTGAGTTTATCAAGTTTGTAAATCAGCTGATATATTCTTGTGAGTTTGACGTTTTTTGATCTTAAGTTCTAATTTCTGTACGCATAGTGAAATACACACAAAATTTACAAACATCTTGCAAAGTTCTTTTGAATTGGAACTTGTATCTGATATTTGAACTCAAAAATGATTGCAGTTATTTAAGAGGAACTGTAAGTGTTTATTATATATTCCTCGGATCCTGTTCCTTCAATATACAACCAAAATATGACCTTCAGTGAACAGACTTATGGATGAATATTGAAACCTTGTTTAATTTCTTGATTTATTAACTGAAATTGGAAAGTCATTTGTTCAGGTATATAAAGTATTCCAAAAAGGTCTTTTTATTTATTCCTGTCCAACTTGTGTTTATCTTTTACCATTGTGCAGGTAGACAACTCTGCTGATTTGTCAAAAGCAACGGTTAACAAACTGTGGAGTATTAGCAGTAGATTGGGTGTGAAAGTTCCTATAGAATACCATGATTTGATTGGTTCTCAGGTAATAAAATGAAAATTCAATGTGATGCTACACATCAAAAGCTACACCTTTTGTGTCAATCTGAGTTTTGGTATAAAACTTAGTGCCAAAAACGTAACCACAAAGATCAGACTATGGCAATCACAACTTCTGAGTAAAACGCAATTGAAATTCAATATGTTCAGTGAAGCCTAAACAATGCTGTTGGATTATTATAAGTACCACTTAACACCTTCATAGAAGCTTGAGTTTTTGATGTCAGATTTCAACCAAATTTAGTAGACAAACTATACAGAATATAATCTGTTATATATATCCAAAATATAGAAAAAAATGCTAATTCCAAGTTTGAGCTGAAAGTGGTGGAAAATGCTAGTGTTTTGTGCTTTGGTGACTGTCCCACATATATTTTTGAGTAAGAAATGAATCTGACATGGCCGTAAATCTCAAATTTTCATATCTCTTAATACTTCTTCATAGTAAACGAACTGATTTGTTGAAAATATTCACTCTAAGGAACCCAAATTTTCCTAGAAAGCCAACCTCGTTACCTTTTTAGTCGGTTGTATCTCAAAATTTGCTTGCCGCAATGTTGTACCTTTCGATGTGCAGCGATACAAATGATGTATCATGAACTTCTCAGTGGTTTAGGAAGTGGGGCGGCATGGGGGGACTATGACCCCAATATTTTGCTCCCCCCCCCAAAAAAAAAAGGCAATTCATTACACTGGTTTATATTTGATATTTTTAAAAGCTTCAGTAGACAAATGTGCCAACCGTATTCAGTATGGGTTTTGCATGATTATTGTTACACAGACACAGAGGAATAATAACTTTGGACCTCATTGTTATTCTTTTGAGTGAATTCAGATTTTATCTTGCTGATAAGTGTTACTTAATGCCAAACAGTGCAAAAAGTATAAATCACAGTAATTTAATTCAATACTTGATTCAAACCTGCCTGTACTGAAAACTATATATGATAAATGTCCAAACATGATGTATCGGGTGTTTCCTTATGCATTTGATTTGGGTCGTTCAATGAGCTATATCTCCCAAAACGCCCTTTGTGAATTTATTTAGTGAGATCATGTCGCCTCAACTTGTGAAATATTTGTTTCTGTAATTGATACCCCATGAAGACTTCCTGTTCAATTGTTGAATGCTTTGATGGATTTTATGACGATTTTCAAATAGGTCAACCGATCTTTCATTTTTTGCATTTTTTTCAGAGCTCCTTGATACAAAGTCAACAAGAATCTCAACAAATGATAAGACATCCTCAAGATGGCAGTAATCACTACAGACGGGACTCTGTGGATTGTCTGTCACCAGAGAGATATGCTCAGGTAATACATTATTTCTTGTAACTTAATATCTAAGACTGTAATATGTAATTTGATTTATAGATATACTACCTGTGGGGATACTAGAGGTGGTGTGAGCTTAAACACTACTGCCAATATGAATTAAATAGGTGTACAGTAGCAATTGTCACCTAATGGTTAATTTAGAAATAGACATTTTAATGCAGGTGGGAGCGATTTAAAGTTCTAAAATAAAAACAATTTTGATCCATCCAGGTGTTGAGTTTATCAATTTGGGTTATTTGTGTCAAATTGTGGTGATTTACTGGTAAGTTGAGCTACTGTAATCTTGTTTCAGCTTTTGATGGTTATAGATTTGGTATTCAATTTCTACAAAATGGTTGGCATGAGACCAGAAACACCCATGCACTGTCATAAGCATCCAGAATAACAATATATAACATATGCATAAAAGCCAGGCCTAAATTCTCCTCTTCACTAAATCAGATAAAGCTATCATCACATAAATTAGGGTCAGAAGCAGTGGCATAGCCAGACTTTTTAATCTAGGGGAAAAATACATATCTCACCAATTTTCCCCTGTGAAAGTACATTTCTTCACCAGTTTTTCCCTATGCGTACAGCGTCTTTCAGGTTTACAAAAATCAGTCTCCATTTTTACTAACTGACCAAAAACAAAAATACAATCAAACAAACAAAAATCAGTGATTATCAGCGATTTTTTGACATCCTTTTTGGTGAGTTTGTTAGCTCAGTTGGTTAGGTCTTGGACCGTCAAACATGCTGTATGATTGTTCTGCGTTCGAGTCCAGCCGGAGCTGAGCGTGTGAAAACTGCATTTTCTATGAGCATGTGAATTGCTCAAGCTAGGGTTGTGCCAAATTAATGTAGTCTGCAATAAGCCCTTTGGCCTCAGGAAGTCCAGGTAGTGATTTAACCTAATGATTAGAACAAAATTGTATGTGCTCTATAAAGTGTGCTGAACTATGGAGTTACAAGTTACCTTATTTTTTTCCCACAATTTGTATTGAGTAAAAGGCCCCTTTTGAATTCTTTACCCCTTTTCTATTCTTTCTTCTCTGCCTTTTCCTTTTCTCTTTGGTTTTTCTTGGTCTTCCTGATTTTTTTCTCCTTCCTTCGTGTTTCTCTGGTCAATCTATTGCTAGGGGATAATACTCTGCCTCATTGCCCCCTGTTGACTAAGCTAGTGGCCAGAAGGGTGTTATTCTGTGCAATGAAGTGTATGAACTTTAACTGAACGCTGCTTATATATGTGACAATTATAAATGCTCCTTTTTTTTATTAATTTTGTGGGTGGAGAAGTTTCAAGCTGGTTTTGCAGTCCAGTATTGTGGCATCGTGTGTAGCAGTGGCAAGTGACAAGGTAGAAGTTGTTGGAAGACAGTCAAGCTTATTTTCATTATCATTGTAAGAAACCAAGTTGAATGAATTTCAACTGTGTTGAACGTTTCAGTTGTGACCAAACTGGTAAAGTGATCTATTAATTGTGCTTGTCAGATTTTTTTTGAGTGAGATTGTCTCAGATAGAGCTCAAGGCTCAGATAGATCATTTGAATAGTTGATGTCATCTTGGTGTTGAGACAACCATGACAAACATGTGGCCATAATCAAGCTCTACATCTAACATTTTGAGTTGGTGATTGGTATCGTCTTTGAGGAAGAGTGGTACTTGCTCACTTTGCAACAAAGAGTTGTAGGTTTGATTTCTGGTCTCAGCAATGTATATGCATTTGTTTTTCAGTCCTTACTCACTTCTGCAGGTTCTCTTCTGGGTGTTCTATCCTTCCTGAAGGATCTTGGACCCCAATGGGAATATGCTTCTTTACAGGCTTCCTCTCTCCATCCAGGTTTACTTCAGTACAGAAACTTCAAACTTGATTTTCTCAGAACTATAGTTTTCCGATTCAGCCAGATACTTTTCACCAGTTTGGATGTAACTTTTAAACCAAACATCAAATAACCAAAAGCAAGGTTAAAATCTCAGCTTTCAGATAAGATCAAAAATCAGTTTTGATTTTTGGACCCTTAAGGTACCTTTTGATATGATGGGTCACATATGTCTCTGCTTTACTCTTTACAATATAGAGAACTATATTCAGTGGTCACCTCATCTGCATTTTCCTAGTTTTGTGATAAATTAAACATTGCTTTGCAAGCTTATAAAAAAGCATATTAACCAAGGCATATTGAACCAATCTTCCACAGAATGCAAAGGCCTATATGCAATAGGATGTAGATAAAAAACATTGCCCGATTGGCGCTGACCAAATGTCAAGGATAAGACATTGTCCTAACTTGGTTCCATGAAGATCAACACAGATCACATGTTATTGACCGAATGGCGCTGACCGAATGTAAAGGAAAGACATTGCCCTAACTTGGTTCCATGAAGATCAACATAGATCATATCATGTTATTGCTAATTTCTCAAGTCATCCCTTTTTAATCAAGCAATAAATTGCTAGGCAACTTAAAAACCAGTATTAATATAAAAAGTCCAACTTCCTTTACTTTGTACAAACTATAAGATGATCATAGGGCTTATAAGCTTTCTAGCTGAGCTTCCTTATCAATTTAATTCTATTTTACAAATGAACTAAAAATAGTGATATCTTGACTACATTGAGGAAAAGGAGAGGAAATAGCAAATGTTACAAGACCCAACATAACCCAAAACATTTTCTTCATTTCATTACTGTATCATATCAGGCAGCCTATGTTTAACCATCCTCAGATAATATAAGACATGACATCCCAAATTATCCAATTTTTCCTAGCAATTTAATTTCCATCCTGGTTAAAGCTAGAAAAACAAACCGGGGGATATTCAGAATACCGCAATCAGGAACTTGAATTTAGATGCCTGTCCATCACGCTAGTCCAAGTAAACCAATCCTGACAAGAGTTACGTCATACTGCGTTACCAGGATATAGGATTGCTGTATTTATGTAAAATAAGAAGGAAAACTTCTTTGAATTTCGATCATTTTGTGGATATATTGCACCATCATTAAAATATTATTACATCACTCCCAGTATTGAGCCAAGGTTTTAAGTTTGCGCCAAATTCATGAATTGATACTGAATATTGGCTAAAATGAGGAAGAAAAGGCATCTGTCTCACACATTTTTAGAAACCTGGTGCACCAAATTTCATAGCTCTTGCACCAATGGCGCACCCCAGGCCTGGCGCACCCTATGTAGGAACACTGATCATACTGCATAGTCAGGGTGTAGGATTGTTCGATTTAATGTAAAACACAGAGGGAAATGTTGAACTTTGACCTTTGTGTGGATGTAAATTGCTCCATCATTATAAAATTGTGAAATTAAGAGTGATGGAGTTTGAATTAAGTGTTTGATTGAAAGGAAAAAGTCAAATGGGTAGCTTCCTTGCGAATTAATGTATCTAAGTTTAACGTTGACTTAATTCCTGTGGGAATAAGGATGTGAAACTTGTCGTTATAACGTACACTGACAAGGGGTGGAAAGGATGGATGACATCAAACTTTTAAGTTCAAGTTGCTGTGAGATTGACGAAGAAATTTTCAAAATAGCTACGATGACTAAATTGTGCCTTGACGTTTATCTTGAAAATTCTTTTGAAATTGTGGTCGAAAGTTTCACACCCTTTTGCTTGTTGGTTTTTATTTATATGAGTCCAGTGACTGTATTACCTAAAATAACAAGATTTGGAATTATTCATCATTTGATACTGTGATTCATGAAGGTCTCCAATTCTAGGTTTAATTAATATGGACTTTGACATGTTTGAGACATGTTTGAGAACTTTGTAACAATTGCCTTGAAATATGAACAGCATTTGTAGAAGTTATGAGGAATGCTCATAAACATTTTTATTAATATGTTATTCATTCCTTTGGGTTTGAGGGGCATTCACCATGTAAAGTGACAGGGATGTGTCGGCAAGATGAAAAGTAGGGGTCATTTGCAGGGGTGTGAAATCTCCTCTTTTAAGCTGAATTCCTCTTTTTTTGAAAATTTCTACAAAGCAAAATTTTAGCTTTTTCTTCCATTTTCAGCCTA
>JXSR01S011091.1:60018-73357 GCA_000969725.1 Ophiothrix spiculata
TAGATTGCACTACTTCCCCTCTAACCATGTAGTATTTGTATAATACTGTCCCCGAGGTGTTGGATGTTCGAGATTTCCTAAGTCTCGATCATCCAAAACCGAGGGACAGTATTTTGCAATACTTCTCCGAAATAAAACATGTTGTATTTGTTTTACTACACCTCAAAAAAGTCAGAATATAACATAGAAATAAATCTAAAAGTTAATTAATTTAGCACTTTGCCGTGAGCCATATGGTAGTACCATGCGGAAGTTTTTACTACTTTCCCTGTGTGTGTGTAAACACACAGACGCAACGCGTAAATGCATCCCCCCGCGGCTGTACCCGAGTATTAAAGCATACGCGGAAAAGTAGTCAAAAATACTTTTTACGCGTCTCCTTTATTTGACCAATGAAAAGACTGTATTAACTTATAAATATTCAAGAGGTGTAGTAATTAGGGTTATACTTCAATATATATCTCTAAGCTAAGAGTCTTGTTGCAGGGGTCAATTCTACATGTAGCAGGCCTTTTAAAGGGCAGCAAGGTCAGTGCTGAAAAAAATGAAGCAAGTACAGTATACATGTATCAATCTTCAAAGCAAAGTCTCTTAGACCCAGCTTTGAAACAAAAAGTTCATTTGCTTTCAAGCAATGGCTTAAAGTCTTTTCAATTGATCACTTAATAACCCTTGTATACAAATTTGGCTTAAAATGTACAGTTAAAATTTAGTTAAGGCAGGCCTATTAATTTCCTCGCATGTCTAACTATATTGAAGATAGATTTAGTTAAAATACAAATGAAAGAAAGTACTTTATAGAACTGATAAACTACATAATCTTCTAATCTCAGTGTACACAGACTGACACAAATATAATCCGTAAACCAGAAATATTAGTCACTTCTTAATTGAGTGACACAGATTTAGCAATCAAATCGCAAAGCAGATTTTATATAAAACACATGTGAGATATACAACTAAAGGAAATAAAATCAAATTATTATGCCTTTTGAAAAGTAAAAATAAAGTCAAGTCAGAATTTTGCAAAGTGAAAGTGACGCGCGCATATGCCAAAATGTCAGAGCGGATGGACAAGTGAAAGACTTTTGAATGTCATCTGGTTCTGGTTAATACCATCCAAACCCAGCAAACAGAAATTCCGCTTTGTACCCCGAAGCGGCCTTTGAGGCATTTCCTCTAATTCATTTCTGGGATTGATATTAAGACTTCTGTTTCACATTTCTCAAAGATTGCGATTTTTTCTCTCTCCTAATTTGTAATTTTGTGAATGCAATAAAATTATTGAATGAATAACTTAGTTCAACAAAATTTGTGTATAAAGTTGATGTAGCCAGTCCATTGTCGATGATTATCAATGATTGTGTCAGATCAATTTATATGGCATGCTCTTGATATTCTAACCAGATTTTAATTATTGCCACAAGTACGTTAAACTTTTTATAGGTACAGTTAGGATTCTAGTAGTTTCCAATATGTTATATAATGGTCTGTGAAAGAATATTAAATGTGTATTCAGAGAGAAAAAAACTTATATTAAAATGTGAAAAAATTGTAAGGATAAACATTCTTGATATCATGGCTAGATGATTATCATGTAAAGTCAATCTTTGAAATGAGCCCTCTGTTTTACGGGATCTTACTCTTGTTGTCAAGTAGTACTCTGCGCCGTATATGACCCCCTGCAATTCACACAGTTGGATATGATTGGTTGTTACAACGATCTGCTTTTCTGCTTGGGCTGAGCGACAAAAAATTTAACAACAATTTTTGTTTTGTTTTGTTGTTTCGCGATTTAAGTTCATTTCAACTCAGATTTCTACTTGAAAACCAGTAAAACTATCACATAGTTCTTACCTAGCACATATGCAAGTTTTTGGTTCCTCACTCTCTTTTTCCCTTTTAAAGATAGTTTTATTTTGATCCTTCCCCACACCACTTTGAAAAATAGATGAAACTATTTTATGGTGAGTGATGAACAAGTGATTCATGTTTACATCGATGGGCATTTTGTGATGCAGTAAAATTCATTCCATCATGCAGCAATACGTAACGTTGACCAATATTCTGGGTCTGATTGCGAATTTCAATTTCTCTATTTTTTAAACTTACAATGTTACTATCAAAAAGACAAACGTTGTGCATTTCAATTGAGTCCTACTGAAAAAAATAACCTGAAATTTGGGTCTTAAAAGTATACATGTTTTTGAGCGATGTTCGTTGACAGTCAATGAGCACAACAGAACAATGACATCAACGGTATTGTTGTGTTTTTATGCTCATTGACAGTGTTGTTGGGCGATGCTCATCAACAGACTTTGAATTCACCATCAGGGTTGAGCAGAATTAGAAAATGTGGAGTGTTAGAAGTGGTCACTAGTCAAAGCACGCAAATGGTCTACTGAAAGCTTCATTTTGACTAATAAAAGAGCATGTAAAGCTATTTTTAAGCAGATCTATGGAAATTAAACTCAAACCGGGGGCAACTGTTGAAGGACTGTTTAAAATTTTTGAAAAATCAAGAATTAGATGGTAGCAACAATTGGCAAACTTCTATACAGACACAAGGACTGAGGGACAACTCTCCAAAAACTTACCCCACTTCACAGGGATTTGACCTGAACAAGGAGTAAATTTGCCCCTTGGAAAATGTTGAAGAATCAGGAGGAAATTTACCCTTTTGCTGATCTTAAAGAAATCTTGGTTCCAGTATTCGATTATTGTATAAAAAGATGATACCTACTTTTTTCTGACAAATGTCAATGTGAATAAAACTGTGTATTGTTTCAATTACATCTTTCAAATTGAGTTCAATAAATATCTACTTATCCATGTTGTTGATCATATCACTCAGCAGGGGAGATGCCATTTGGTCCCAGATGAATTGACTTCAGATAGATAGAGTCTTAGAAAAGAAGATATCAAGATCTTCCCATCATGCCTTGCTTCCAATGGGAGTTTTTGCACAAGTTGTCATAAAAAGGTGATGAATGATCCTATTACAATTTTGCATTTCAGATTACAGTTAATCACTAACACCTTTGATAACAACCTGTACAAAAAGGTTCCATTAGAAGCAAGGCATGATGGGAAGGTGCCAATATCTTGTTTTGAGTCTTATCATTGTTTCCTTTTGCCATTTGATTTCCTCCTGCAGAATGCGACCAGGGGTGATGAGGATGAGGCCGGTGCTGCAGCAGATTTTGCTGATTTAGATGTGTTTCCTGAATCTGATGAGCGGGGATTGGAATATGTCCAGGAAAGACAGGTTGATTATGGTGATCAAAATGACCACTCATCACAAAGGTTGGGTGAACCTGATGAGGAGGCACAAAAGGTAATATTCCCATTGAGTCACTTTCCAGGCATATATGCCTCCATTGTAGGTCTCAGACCTGAAACATTTAAGCTTTTCAGCTGATTTCAGCTCATTTTATTACACTTTTCAGCTCCTTTTCTTGATAAATCAGCCAAATTTAAGCACTTTGATGCAGAATTTTTGGTTTTCAGCTCTTTTTTTGAAGATTCAGCTTCAGGTCTGAGGTCTGACCAAGTCTTTGAGAGTATCTGTAGATTTAGAGCGGACATCCAGTACTTGTATATCAGCCAACCATGGAGCTCAAATTGGAGGTATTTGGGTACACTCATCAAAATCAACTCTGGGTGCCCATATTTGGTTGGGCATAGAGACAAACCACGCAAATTATACTTTCTGCAAATGATGTACCAACCTGAATGTTAAGCGTGTGTGCGTTTTTTTCTATATTCACGCATTATGACAAGATGCTATGCATCATCAACAAAAACCCAAATACCCCCAATTTTCGTTGTTGGATATGTCGAAATTTGGTTTATAATGCTTGAGTTTTTAAGTTATCATCCATTAAAATTAAAATGACGTCATCGTATATGACGTCATAGCGCGCTTAGATGGTCGATGGCCCCCTTTTTTATTGCTGAATTTTGAAGTTTAGAATCTTATCTATTAAGTGACAAAAATAAACAAAATCTGCAGGTAGGAACTTATCACCACGATCGTTCTTAAGAAGATCTCTTCGACAGCAGACTGTGGACAGTCAGTGTAAAGTTGAAACTTTCTAAAATATTCATCAATTGAGTTGATCAACATAACATATAAATACAAACTGCATAGTGTATCTCCTTTAACCTCAGGCCACAAACTTATTGAACACCCCTCGAATTCTGGGTTGGGTTTTCACTTTGAAATGGGCTATGTAAATGTAAATCATAACTTTTGTCATAAGTTTTGGGGCACTTTCAAACAAAAATCATAGATGGAAGCAATCAATTCGCTGTATTTTTGTGTATTTGAGAGGAATTTCTTACAGCATTCAGTTTATTCAATTTGGCCAACTTTTGGTGTCTTTGAGAGAATTTTTCTTAAAAAGCTTCCAATTTGTACATTTGGCTTACTTGGGTATATTTAGAATCCAATTTGATCAATGTAACTTACTTTGGTGTATTGAAAAAAATTTAAAGTACACAATTTACTCAATTTGGCTTACTTTGTACATGAGTGAACTTTGTTTTTAAAACGTCCCAATTGGCACAATTTAGCTTACATGGGCATATTTGAGAGCAGAATTTGTTCAATTTAGCTTATTTGTGTGTATTTGAAAAGAAAAAATCTTAAAAACCATCCAATTTGTTCAATTTGGCTTATTTGGATGTATTTGAGGGATTTTTTAAAGCACCCAATTTGCTTATCTCTCATTGGTGTATTGAATGTTGGGAAATTGAGTCGCAAAACTGGCATAATGAACAGTGAATAAAGTGTTGGTGGTACTGTGTGGCTGTTGAGAAGCAAACTGATATTACTATGGTAAGGATTCTGCTATGGCTGTGATAGACCCACAAACTGGCATTAACAGTATTTGTACTGCAACTCTTTAACTAATATAAAAGTATACATATCTAGGTATAAGGAAGAGTAAATAAAGTGTTAGTAGTATTGTTTGCCTATTGACAATAAGCAATCTGATGTTACTATGGTTAGGATTCTGTAAAAGACCAAATCCCACTTTGCTAGTTCTCCCCTAACTCTAATTATTGAAAGGTTGAAAGACAGTCGAACTAGCATGGCTTGAATTATTAGACTTTGTTGTGAATATTGAAATTAGGCATTTGGCTTTATCAATTAAACTTTATCATTAAAATTAATTACATGCATGAATTTAGTAGCATGTAAAATATTCTAATTATTGAAAGGGTTGAGAGACCAGTCTTTGGAATGAATAAAAGCACGTGGTTTTATCAATTAAGCTTTTGTCATTGAAACGAGTTACATGCATGCATTTGGTAACATGTAAAATATTATCGTATTATGGAAAGGTCGAGATACCAGACTTTGCAGTGAATATTGAAATTAGGCACTGGGTTTCGAAATGAATTACATGCATATGTTTAGTATCATGTAAAATATCATCATGTTATTGAAAGGTTGAGAGACAGTTGAACTAGCATGGCTTGAATGATCAGACTTGTTGGTGTCTTTGTGATGTATATTTTTAGAAGTAAATGATTCACAGAACTGTGGAAATAGCCAAAATATGCAGCTTTGACTATGTAATATGAAAGGTTATTGAATGTCAAACGTGTCATCTTATGGGGCCAAATAGATCATTGAATATACGTTTGTTGTGGAGCTGAAAAGTTGAATCCATTTTGTAGCCAATTTGATCAGTATCTCCTAGTCAGTCTGATATCTTGTTCAGCGAATTTAATGTCTACTCTGCGTAGTTATTGTTGACAAAGTTGGCGCTTACTCTGCGTAGTTATTGTTGACAAAGTTGGCGCTATTGCCTTGGATGAAGAGTTCTGCCAACAATGACGGATACAGAGTGTCGAAAATGTAAAAGTGTCCATGATATGGCTAATCATTGATTCTATACTAACAAAGGCTAAGAAGCATTGCTATTTGTATAGAATTAGTTTTTTATGCATTAGCAAATAGAAATTAGAAAAGTGACATTTAAATATTAGATGACATGGCATGGCCTAAAAGAATATCCATATCTGACATATTTAAAGAGGGTTACTAGCCATAGTATACTGTGCTTAGCACTACTTTCTATTAGCTCCTACACTGTCCTTACTGTGTCTAGCACTGCTTTCCATTAGCTCCTACACTGTCTGCTTTTTTTCCCCAATCATACCAGCATAATGGGGAATCCGTCTCTGTAGCTGAAAAGGATTTGGATTGACCTCCTGCGACTCCTGTTATTCTAGTTATTGATATAAGTATGTATGTCCAGGAGAAGGATTCCATAACGATTAGACGATTCATGTACATAAGCAGGATAAACATTGCGTAAACATCTTCAATTAAAATAGTTGACTTTTTTGAACTAAATACATTGAAATTAGTATAGATTGAAGTAGACTAGAATTTGTGATGTTTTGTACTCCTGTCATTAAGGTATTGATAAGTATTTATCAGGAGGTAGATTTTATAATGATTGGATAAGTGGTGTAATTGTCGCTTGAAATGTCTTCAATTAAAATAGTTGACTTTTTTGAAATAAAAACATTTAAAATAGCATAGATTGAAGTAGTCCATCCAGATGGACCTCGCAAGCGAACGCGAAGAGTGAGGTCCATCAACTTACAACAAATCCTGCCTTGGAAATCCAAGGCAAGTGAAATATGACACTACCCTATTTTTCAAGTTTGAGTCAAATATAACTATCTATTACATAATACCTCTATTTGTTTAGCTAGGATGGTCTGGTCACCAATTTTCTATAGGAGAAACACAGCAGGGGGTTTGGTGTGTAAGTTGATGGACCTCGCGCCTACGGCGCTCGCTTGTGAGGTCCATCTAGATGGACTAAGATTGAAGTGGACTAGAAGTTATGGTGTTTTGTACTCCAGTGCACTTGTGATTTGTGCCTTTACTCCTGTGATTTGTGAACTGTCTAATATTGAATGCCAAATATAGGATTTTTTGCCATCACAAGCTTTGACTTTAGGTGTTTGTTAATGCGATGCCTCTTTTAGAGGGGGAATTTACTACCAATTGGGTCATTTCTGGGAAGTTCGCTATGTACGGTAATTTCATTCTCGTAGAATTCTGAAATTCATGAAGACATCTCAACATATAATGATGAACATTGAGGGCAGCCACAGTTCCAGTTGGGTAAGATCACCTTCATCAACATGAATAATCAAATAAACTTATAAACAGGAACTTATAGTAACATGTGTCTATGTATGAACTTACCCGACAAAAGAGTGACTTACCCAACTGCAAATTATATGCATAGCTAGTGGCGACATGGTAAACTTATTCTATGGGTAATGAACATATCCAACCAACTTGATAGAACATTTTTGTCTCAGGTGGTCAATGTCTAATTGTTTGTTTAATAACATTGAAGAAAATTATATTTTAATGATATGGCGTTTGAAAAGGAGCGAACCTCCCGAAATGACCCTACTGCTATGTGCTTCTTCCAAAGATGCAATACATACCTGTTTGTGAAGTGAAGATTTTGCTCATTACTAAAATTGCTAGATGAATAGAAACAGTTAACACTACTATTCTAAAATTAAATTTGTCACTTTTTCCAAATTTGACCAACTGTAATGAAATATTTTGTCTGTATAGGTCTGAAAAACTTCCTCGATTGCTAATCTGATTAGTGTGGAAATTAAAGATAAATTATTGTAATACAAACCAGGTTACGTGCAATATTCCGAGTCTTCAAGGTCTGAAAAACTTCCTCAAATTGGTTATCTGATCCGCTATGGTGGGAAACCAATCTGTGGGAGGAGATGATCTCTTTCCTGACAATTTAAATGGTTTTGATTATATATATGTTGATTTCCAAAGAATTTTGATCTTGTGATCTGATGATTTGAAGGAAATGTCTTAAAATGTAATCACATATACGAATGGTTTTGGATGATTTGGTGTTCAACTATTCTGAAATGTGTTGGTTAAATTCAGTTTAGCTAACTATGAATACTTACATTTAAGTCAACATCGATTACGTCCATACATTTACACTCTTTGTGCATTCTTGCCCTAACACATTCATTAAATCAGATACACACAATTGAAAAGGATGTGGTTATTCCATCACTCATGGTTTATTGCCATACAAGTTTCAAAAGTTGGTCCTTTTTATTTTTGGGAACTATTGGTTATACACTACTTAATAACTACCAGGAACCAAGCCATGGCCAAAATAGGACTATTTGCTCATGAGGCATCCAGAGAACCTACTCTCTGACATTTGATTTGGAAAATAGTCAAAAATTACTCCGCCAGAGTGATTCGCCGAATATTGGCCTGATCCCATTTTTTTGCCAATTCATACTTGGGAAAACAGGGCGATAATGACATTACTACGTTCAGCGTTTCTAAAAGTGAAAAATTTCCATGTAATACTATGATGAAATTTCGACTATTTGTAGAATACATGTTGTACTTTCACCCCATAATGCCCGTTTATTCATCTAAGAATTCTAAATATGAGAAAAACAGCCTAAAAATGACCATTTTATCATACAAAAGTATGGAAAGGCATTTAGTAGTGTTTAACCTCTAGGCAATCACAACAGCAAAACTGTGAAAATATCATGATGTTTGTTTTGGATAAGTTTATTAATTTATAAAAAATTATATTTTTGATACTATTTACATTTAAGAAAGGTCTTTTGTGAATAAATAAAAAGAAGAAGATGATGCTGAAGATGAAGAAGAAGATCACATTTTTTTCCCTTATGACCTTATTTAATGAATGAATCAGGTGACACCGTTAAGGGTATCAAAAGCAGCCAATTTTAAGATATAGGGTAATAATTCGAACTCTATTTTGAAAATGGTATATGTGAAATCCCTGTTTAGGGTATAAATTCGAGCAATAGTGGTACGAAATCCCAAATTTTAGGTGAATTATGGCTTCAGAAGAAATCACCCAGGGCTACATAGTTTGTTTTGTGGTCACTATGTTTTGCCAGGTGCACCATGACTGTGTGATACAGCATCACCGGAGATATGACAGCTAACAACTTGTCATGTGAGTGCAAGAAAGTTGAATCTACAATAGCTGCCATTTTTCATGGATTTGCATTGCACACTGTGTAATGTCTAGTCTTGGGTCAGCGGCTCTTGAAAAATCGGTTCGTCAGGTATTGTCACCTGAAGAATCATTTCAAGAGCCACTAACATATGAGAGACAAATTTTGAGATGATTCTTGCATTTTAGTGAAAAAGTGTTAAATTAATATCACATAAGGCAGCCATTGCAGATATGAATTTCTTGCACTCACATGATGAACTGAATATTGTCAACTGGACATAAGTGTTGAAAGTCACTTGCTAGTTGATGAAACATTCACCTCCTGCATTTACATAGATATAGGCCTACTCTTGAAGTATGCAGTTAAAGCAGGTGATTAACAAACATAACCATACGGGGAGTAAATAAGTCCATTTTTTCGAATCATAACCATATGCCCAGATTTGCTGAATATTCAAATGAACTTATGTTCAATGTTTGTCCATGTGATAAAAAAATTTGTCAAAAATAATACCAAATCATGAATGATTCATGTACAAAAAATATTACCGGCAATACGCATTGATTTGGTCTTAAATCAATCCTAATCAATCACTACTGTCTCTTACACAATACAAAACCACCAGTTCACAATGTTGAAAAAAACAGGGTTATGCTGTGAATCTCGTAATAGAGTCTAATTGCTTGCTGCATACTTCAAGGTTTATAGAGTATATGTAACCCAAGTTATGATGACAACTCATAAATTACGGTGGGCCAGTGTCTGTTTTTCTATCAATTTTTAGTCAGTGTTTAGATATGATGTTGTAAAAATGACACAGAAGTTACAAACTCTTAACAATGAATTTTCAAGTAAACTAAATATTGGACAAGAAGTTCATACAGTAGTCAGATTTTGGAAGAGTTACCACAGTAAACAATTACACCCGGACTGTTAGACATCAACCTAATTAGGCCTCTATTAGATGACTTTGCTATCCAAATGCTGTTTTTAAGTTTTTCAGTGTGGTGATAAAGTTGATTTTTTGCTTTCAACTTATTATATTGGTCCTTGTATGTATAAGATGTGTAGAAATTAATATGGTACAGATCAATGATATATCATCTTAGCACTCATATCAAAACCAAATTCTTAGTTGAATTGTCATAACTAAGAATGTATACTTTTGTCAAATATTTAGTTATTTATAGACAAAACTCAAACTCTTTGAAGAAAAGGGTTAACCGTGCCCTGAAATGATTCATACCATGGCCAGTAACACTTCCTTTGGTTTCTGACCTTTCTCATTGACTGTGTGACAGGCAACTCTGTGCCTTGACCATGGTGTGGCCCGTGCCTTTCTCTCAGATTACCTCCATAGTTTGATTATAATCCATGTTTGAAAGTTACACAAATCTTAAAGCCACTGATGAAGACACCAGGTTGTAGTCACTTCAAAATTCAGATCAAGACAAGCTACTATTTGCTGAAGCAAAAATCAGGTGTTCAAGAAAATACATAATCTTCTGTACTCCCTGTACAACACCAAGTGTCATTTCTCGGACACAGAGGGAACCAACATCGAGATAAGGGTGCTGGGAGGGGGTCACTGGTTGGCCGAAGTGATCTTGAGACTTTACTATTTCCTGAGACCAAATGAAAGAGCAGTCAATATTTGTTTTATATTTCAATTTTGTTTGAGTGTGCTATAGTATACAAATATTGACTGCTTTGACGGGCATGGTTAAAATTATTTTCCCGAGGTGATCTCAAAACCATGAATATGCCCAAAGCAAAGCTGAGGGCATATTCATGGTTTTGAGATCACCGAGGGGAAATAATTTTAACCGTACCCGAACAAAAAGCAGTCAATATTCCTTTTATATACCAAATATATAGATTTTTGTCATCTGGTTGGTTGAAAGAACCATTTTAGTACTTAAAATGCCCGATGATAATTTACGATATATGTGTTTCCTTTCAATGTTGACCGAGCGTATTGTGCGTGCAAAATAAGTAGCTAACACACTTACACAGCATGTGTTTGACCATGAATGTTTATAGTAGAGTGCGTGAAGCTCCAGTTACACAGCGCAAAATACATTGAGCGGGCCTAGTGAAAAATATGGGCAGAGTAAACTTATAGGGCCTAGTTAAGTCCAAGCCCTCACTTTTAACCAATCAGAGGACAGGAATCCATATATGAGGTATACCACGCGAGTCATAAAAACTGCAATAATTAGATGGAAGCCATATTGTAAGAACAAAAGTAATTTCGAACAAATAATATTAATTTCTAAATAGATCATGAACAAAGCTTTCGAAGGGTGAAAGAATGGTGCAAATTGATAAAGGCATTGCGAAGATATCCTTATTTGAATACTATGGTATGAAAACAGTTCTGTCCAAATGAGCATGCCTCGTCAAACGATAGTTCATAACGAGTAAGTCCCAATATTGAATTGAATTTCGTGCATGCACCTCTTGAACCAACCGATTACCTTGCTCCAGTGAAAATCTCCTCTTGATCTATTAATTTACATATAAAAGATAATTTAGGCGGTCTTTCCAAGTGCAAAATGACACGTTTGGGGGTCTTAGAAGAGAGAGCTTATTAATCAGTCACTGTTTAAAATACCTCAAGATCACTTCACAAACAAGCAACGTGCTCTTATTGCTGAGATTTACTTTACCACCAAATCTCATGCAGAAGTGAATAGGAGATTCCGAGGTGCATTCTCCCAATCGGGTGTATCATGGGCATCCACCATCTATGAATTCAGGCGAAATTCAAAAGAACAAGAACAGTCAATAAACTAAATAAAGAGAGATCTTGAAGACCGCGAACAGCAAGAAGCAGGAGAAACGTCGACTGCGTTCGTCAGGCAAGGGATCCCGTAGTGAGCTCGCAAAGAAGTCCTCTGCCACATGTGTCCCAGTCCACGTTCAACCAAATATTGAATATTCAGGGCCACCAAGCTCAAACGACCCTTTTCAACGTACCCAAACCAAAGAGAAAAGAGCATGTCATACTTGTGTCCTTCGTATTGAATAAAACATATGCACGGCAGTTGGACAGGCCTGTTTTTATGCCTTCCTATTCAAATAAGTGTATCTCTATAACGCCTTTATCAATTTTCCCCATTCTTTCACCATTTTAAAGGTAAATCTGTGATCTATTTAGATATATACATGTCATGTTCATGGTATCTCTTGTTCTTAAAATATGGTGTTTACTTAACTATTGCAGTTTTTTTGACTCACTCGGTATGATAAAAATTATATCATGGTTAGAGTGATTTGAGCTGTGCAATAGTTTGTATTATATCATGATTGCAGTGATTTGAGCCGTGCAATAGTTTGTACTATTGCACGGCATAAAACAAACCTGTGTGATATCATGATATAAAACAAATATTGAATGCCTATGCACGTGCAATAGTACAAAATATATCATTCGGTCAAATTTGGACTGATCCATTTCACTCGGCTACGCCTCGTGAAATAGACAAGTCCAAATTTGACCTCATGATATATTTCGTACCATTGCACTCTCAGGCATTCAATATTTGTATACTATTGCACAGCATGAAACGTCCTGTGTGATATCATGATATAAAACAAATATTGAATGCCTATGGACGTGCAAAAGTACAATATATATCATTCGGTCAAATTTGGACTGATCCATTTCACTCGGCTACGCCTCGTGAAATAGAAAAGTCCAAATTTGACCTCATGATATATTTTGTACTATTGCACTCTCAGGCATTCAATATTTGTATACCATTGACTGGCTTAAATAATGCCTGTTGGTATTATATAATTTTTACTACTTGTCAATTAGAAGAGCAGTCAATGTTTGTTATACATACCAAAATTGTAATAGTAAAAACTGCCAAAATCAGCCCAAAAGAACTGGAATTAATTCCTGTTAAAACTATATTGAGATGATTTCTTGATGGGGAGACATAAAAACATTGAAGGTGAAGAGTTTGTCTTCATTTATGTTCATAAAAACATCTCAAACAGTTTGATATCCAACAAACGATGTAAGCAAGTTTATGACTTCATGATCATACCACCTTATAAATATTTCTATAGCAGTATATTTACTGTTATATAACCCGCACCAAATGCAAGTTGATCATTGAGAATGAAAGACCTGAAAGTTGTCCTATGTAATTGAACAAATCTTTCTCTTCAGGTATTAAATTGGATATTAACATGGAAAAATCCAATTCCAGGGTGAATGTAACAGGATGTTGGAATTACTGATAAGTAAAAACAGATTGTTTACGCAGGAGTC
>JXSR01S011095.1:0-21514 GCA_000969725.1 Ophiothrix spiculata
CTCTCCTCATCGAGCGTGAATGCAACGCTGCATCGAGCGTGATCGTTCAAATCAGCGTATACGCTGGATTGAACGAGTGGCCCTGACTGATGTATTGCAGAAGGAAACTAAATTATATCTAAAGGTTGAAAAAATATGGAGCATAAAAACAGCCTTGAAGCTGATAACTATGAAATGGTTCATTGACAAGATTCTTATCAAATATGCAACCGTTTCCAAACGCAGGACATCGCAACATACACAATTTTTGCACATGTGAAAATGAAAATAATTTTCAAATTGGAATTAAATAATGTAAAATATTACATTTTAATGTGAAAAAAACCCCGAAATATTAGTTTGTTGAAAATATATAGGTAACAAAAAATGTTTTAAAAAATCCTTTTATTTTTGTATTTCGTTTATTTCCAGCTAAGTAATTCAATAAAATTTTTATTTAAAGTACAGTAAAAATGTCCATGTTGTGCTGAACATGATGCTGTAGTCATTGTTGACCAAAATAACAAGTTTTGTATAATAATACTGTATTGAACATAAATGAATAATAAACAAAATTGTTTTAGAACGGATGGGGTTCGAACCCATGCGGACACATGTCCATTGGAACTTAAGTCCAACGCCTTAAACACTCGGCCACCGTACTGTAGTGTTGTTTATGGAAGATCATGAGAGAAGAAATAGTTTGAGTATACTTCAGCCGCCGAGTTGTGTTCACTTTGAGTTGTGGCATTCTGCATGGCATCTCATTGGTTCTGTTTTTAGAAGTTCCAATAGCACCGCTTAGCATCTATGCACGACAGGTCACTGCAACGTATTAATTAAACAACAAATAATTTTATCATGTTCATAAACAAAAAAAATAGCCCGTATGCCAAAAAATACCTTTATGGAATACGGATAGTATTTTTTTCCTAAACTCAATTTAATAAAACCTTTTTGTATGTACAGAGCTCAAATGTTTGTACAAAAATGCAATATTGGGATGAAGACGACCCATCACAAATGTCTGGAATCATTCTCTTCAAGTGAGATATTTTGCAAACTATTACAACCATGCGTAAAACCACGAACAAATGAAATCTGACGGATTTTAGAAAAACCTTAAACATGTTAAAGATGACACGACATAGTCAATTTGACATCACGACGCTGACGGGTAAAACTTACTGATATTTGCTCAATTGATCTGTCTGTTTATTGCTTTAACTTTGTTTGAATACCCTAAATTTGGTAGGTTTTTACCCTCATATTTTTGCAAAAGCAATTTCCATGCACTGAGTTTAGGTGCCTTTAACTTGTGCTGACTTGACTTTTTCAGGAAACAACAGCGATATCAAATGATAGCTAAATAAGTTTAGCTTTGTCATTATCTTCAACATAAACACAGATCGGAGAAAACTAGAATAAAAGAAAAGATAAATACAATAAAATAGGAAAATAAAATAATACTTCTTAAGAACTGATCCTAGGTTAGTTGGTAGGTAATTAGTCGACAAAACGTCTGTTAGGTACAGTTGCTCAAGTTCAATCACTATAAACGATTATAAGCATGATAAGTTAAACTGAGAGGAACGCGATAATTCTGTGGTGTAATATCTGCTTTAATTCAGTGACTCCTTTTTGAACGTAACATAAAGACACAAGACCGACCAAAGCGCTCCTTTTCTGTAATTCGGATTATCGAATCTTGTTCAAATTCCACATGCTTATGGCAAAGATACGTGTTGAAGAATTACACATGATAAGGTGGACTTTTAATGTTAGCAACAAGATTTTTGACTGTAAATTATAGTGTTAAAAGTTATCATTTCCATGGAATATTTTAAGTTGCCGTTGCTGTTGGATTGTAAGTCTGATTTACCATTTGTAATTCCTTTCTTAGTATTTGTCCTAAAATCTGATAATATCTGAACAATTTTTGATTTTCAGAACTGCGTAAATATTAATATTACGAAAAAAGTGTCATCTTTTCGAAGTAAACACAAAATCAATAGTCAATACGAAACTATCAAAAAATGTGATAGTCTGCCATGAGTGAGTATGCATAATCTAGTAGTGAACATGATATTTCAGAATCTCGTTGCTAAAAAAGGACTATCCCCTCAAAGAAAATGTCAGTGATTTATCAAAGATATTATAACCAAAAGCCAATTTAAGCTGCAGAGAGGAAATCTGTCCACTGTTTCCCTCGATCCACGCCTTGAAGATGTGCGAAACAGCAATAATAGACCTTTATCAGAATTAGACCGTCGATGTTCGGAATCTCATCTGTGACATAACACCGACCACATAATTCGAGCCATTCTGGAGTACATCAATTTTCATAAACAATTATTTCGTGTACAAACTGACAAATGAATCGGTTCAATGACAAAAAACTGTACATTTATTCTTTTAAAAATGTTCTCACAGATCAGAATCGGCAAATTCAGAAAGAAAACATAAAAACTCAAGTCTTGTACTAGTACTAAATGAATGTATATTTTGATGTTAGACAGTTGATAGACTTTTTCAATATTAGATATCTACCACATAACAATATTGCAATAATATACCGTTAATATTTTTTGTTCTACTCATTTTCAGTCTGTCATATAAATTCATAAAACACAAGATACATCATGAAATCTTGTTATTTTTGCCAATAATCTGTCTTTCAGGGAATAAAATATTAATTAAATATTTGGTAGGTACGTTCATGACATATATCAATTTGATCAATTAGTACGACTGCATTTCAAAAGTTATTTTTTTTCTATTCAACTATGACTAGTATTTCAAATGTTTATGTCAAAATCGCTGATGATTTTTGACTCAAGTTCACATATCCCTTAGGCCAAAGAGAAATTGTTTACTTTGACTTTCAAAATTATCGAGAAGAAATAGTTTTTGATTTTCCGATTCAAAGATCAGCCAATATTTATTTTATATACCAAGATCATTATGTCATGGTTAACTTACTTCACGCCAAAATATTTAATGTTCATGAAAGTAATGGTCAGGTTAAATGACCAATGTGCAAATTGTGCAAAAGGTTAAGTCAGAATATCATTACGTACATTTAGCCGTTACGTGGATAGTTGGACGCAAGTCATTAACTGGTCATATTTTTTTGTTTTACATAAAAAAAATCGTAAAACCATGCCAATCTGTATTCAACGGATCTTAACTCTGAATATAAACACTTAGAACCTACAAAGTTAGATATTGCTGGAAAGCTTATTCTCCGAGGATTTCAATTTTACCTGAATAAGTCTAATTTTTAGGGATGGGTAAAAATTATACAGGGTGCAAAATAAAATAAAAGTGCATTTTGGGTCAACCAACTTGGCACAATGAGAACAATTGGGAAAAGGTGTATCAAGATGACACAAACATTACTTGAAGGATGTAATGATAGCCTTCCATAAAATAATTCATTTGGTGACCAATTTCATTTTGGTCAAAATATTGAGGATGGTCAAAAATCTATGAAACGACTCATTAATTTTTGGGACATTTATCGGTCAAAAGATTTATCATGTATACAGTACCTAAAAATTTATCACAAAATTTGATTCCTCGACAAATTTTCTTTTGAAAAATGTATAACTTTTACCATTTACGTCGACTCGGTCAAAAGATGTGTCGTTTTACAGTTTTCGAGTGTAAATGCATGTTTGGTACAGTGATGTATAGAGAAATTACCCACATATAAACCATTAAGAAACAACACAATTTGGATGACATGTCAATATTCGATTCATGCTTTAGCATTATACATATCTCATTGAAGTATATTCAAAAAAATTTGATCCCAGCATTTTTTTTTAAATAATACATGTGTTTATAAATCATAACTTTCGTACACTTTTGCATGTAATCCTATGCGCGCCGCCTCCACCGTCGCCGCCTCCACCCGATCCATCGTGTACTCTAATTGCTTTTTAAGTATAACTTCATTAATTAAAATCATGAGATATTGAGACTTTTTGTACATAACTAGAGTATAAATAAACCTTTCATATGATACCAAACTTTCCCAAATAGGTAAAGAATTTTTAGCAAAAATGCATGTTTTCTACAATTTTTTAGGGTAATATGTAACAGATCCATTATATTTGAGGTACCTGTTTGTGACGCAAGACCAGTTCCAAACCAGAAAGCGTGATCCGGTTATCTAGGTGATGATCGGATTACACGTAACAAACATGACAAAAGATAAAACGAACTGATCACCACACAAAAGTATTGCACTAACTGCGTTATCCAGCAACTGGGTGAGTTACGTAATCACTTCGATACTGAATAGCGATTTTGTCACTTTGTTTTACACCTGATAAAATTTGAATATAACTGAGATGTCGGGTATTCCAGGCCGGTATCGGGTATTTCGGATGTGATTCATATAGGGGAAATCTGGGTCCCATGTGCTGAATCTACGCTCGGACTCGCGGATTCAGAGTTCGTGGGGGATATAAAGAGGCTCTATGACAAAGACTAACGTATATACTACATTCTCACATATTGCGAGAGCTAGAGAGAATTCTCAACCAAAATTTCCTATTATAGTACCCATGGAATGACGTCATCCGGTGCATGTGAACGTTTTATGGGAACTGTCAGACCGGAGGATAAGAATGAGGGGGGGGGGGGATTTTATGACACGTTTCACTTAGTGAAATTTTAGTGGAATATTTTTGTGTCCAATAACAACTCTTGCGGGAGCAAAGTGAATGTGGGATGGACAAAGCTGCATACGACGAAAAAGAAACACGCATTTTTTGAATGTTGTGAAGTTTCGTTTATTACATTGTTCTTAAACAGTGGTATAAACATTTTATATACCAATCAAAATCCTCACTTACTCACTTTTAATCAAAATGACCATTGAAGATGTAATTAAAGGTAATTTAATATTCACGATTACCTTCTATGCAATTTTTTCAGAAATAGATAATTCATTCGTTAGACTATGGGTTAATTCTTTTTGGTCCAAATATTTACGAGAAGAATAGAAAAAAAGTACACAAAAAAATCAAACGATTTTATTTTAGTAAATGGTAACCTAAAATCAAAATAAATCATTAAGGTAAAAGAAACAATTGCTCATAACTGCCTCATTAGTAATTTGCAAACAAGTATTGTTTTCATTAAAAGAGCAATCGTCCTTCATGTATTATTCTGATACAAACATATACACCATCAAGAGTTACACTTGGAACTGAAATGTTTTTACTAACAACAATGCTTAAAAAACCGATATCCTACTGCATTCTTCAATTAATGTTTAATTTCCATTCACAGTTTCTTATATCTAAAATACAGGCAAACGTAAGAAAATATTGTCTTAACAAGTGATACATACTTTACCCAATATTCTGTAAATACTCGCTCAATGCTTTAATGGCATTTTTAAAAGTACAAAACGGACGCAGGTTGTCTAAACATCATTAAACGTGCATCAAATGGCCCTTGGCTCGAAGTATTCGATTTCACGGAACAGTGTGTTTTGTTAGTTTGTTAAATACATTTTTCCTTTGCCTCTTTCGTATGAAAATGTGGGACATTTTATTTACCGATGTTCTCCCCGAAACTCTAATAAGTAGGTTAGTTTTTTTGAAGAAAAAATGACTTCATGTTAATATCTGCCACACGGTAAAACAGTATATGCCTTAGAGCTTAGCGATTACTTTCATTAAACATTTAATTTCACCTCAATCCACTCCCATACTAGAAGGTTGTATGTACATATGTTTGGTGTAGTAGATACAACCTTCAGTTATGCAAGAAACTGATCGTCTGCTAAGTTCTGCAGGACTATTCCAATATGTCAAGGATAAAAGGAAGTATCTTCCATGAAATCTGCACTGCACATACTACATTGTTACTTTGTAAGATATATACTGTCTAGTGTTTTTTTATTCAACCATTAATTCAGTTTAGTTATTTTTCTGTATAGAGAATTGCTCATGTTAAGTTACGTGCAAGAAGAAATGACTAAAAGTGTCAATATCTGATGTTGCTTCCATAAGCAACCTGACAGGCAGTCTGCTAAATAAAGACATGTGCAAAGGGATTTGGCAGATAACGCCGTAAAAGGTCTGCTAAAACTACAACAAATACTCATTACCCAGCGTCAACAGAACGCCGATGTAAAATAATATAGAGATTTACGTGCAGTGTATGATTTATCAAGATTCTTTCAAGTATATTCATATTTCCCATGATTTTTCAACTACTACTTATAATGCAGCCGCCACGTGTTATTTTAAAGTGGTAAACTTCAATTAACGAGTGCTTTCGATGTAGACATAACACTGTTTAAATATTATTGTTTTTAGTGTGAATGTTGTTTCTGAATGGCAAATAGCTGCAAGAAAGTGCCTCAAATTGTCATTATCTTCAAAAACTAAGTCTTGATCAACTTATGTAAATACCCAACATACAAAATATCACTCAATTAAGTCAGTGTTTTAGAATTCAATTAAACTGAGTTAGTATTTGCCCAATGGTGTTCTACTAACTTGAATTTTGTCAGGTACCTGCGGGATACAGTTCTATGCTGGATAAGATTTCACCAATGACATGTACATTTTGCCACCACCACCACCTCGCCTACTTTCAATATCCCTGCAATACATGGTTTCTGATGTATTGACATCTAATGCTGGCTCATGATAGTCCGGGGTATCCCATTCCGGTGTCTTACACACCTTGAGCATTAATAAAACAATTATAAATATTAAAAATATAAACGCTAAAACGCCGGCAATTATTGTTGTTATGATCCAGTACGTAACGGTTGACGACACATCTTTGCATTCTTCGTGGCATCTTGTAAAATCCATGAAGTCTCTATCAACATCATCACTTGGAAACAAAGTAGAAACAATCATTCCATCTGATGAAGGATCTCCAGCTATATTGTCATTTGGAGCAGGAACAACTGATATAGGTCCATAATGGCACGTCTGTTTATGCAAAGGGAACATTTTACTCGAAATTTCACACACAAATACTGCTCCATTGTCAGTAGCCTTTAGCTTCAAATTTAGAGTGCCGTAAATCTTTCCATTTTCTTCAGTTCTCCTTACATTTGAATAAACTTTGTCACCATTTTTCCATCCTATGTTTACAGTCGGGTTACCAGTATCCGAATGACATGAAAGAGTTAATATTTCTCCTTCATGCATTTCTAGAAATGATTGATTTAAGTTCGGGTCACAGATGGGGTACGAATTTGATGGAAAATGAGTCAGCATCATGTTGACAGACTCCGATGCGACTTCAGTTAATGTCGGATAAAATTCTATTACCTTACAGGAATATTCAGCTTCGTCAAGTTTAGAAGCTTCCATGACTGTCAAGAAATATACTACAGATCCATCTGGCGCTTGTCTCAAAGCAAGAAAAATTCGTTCATCAGCCCCTTCCATCACTGATGGGCCAACAGATAACGGATAACTTCTCTGATTAACTACTTTGAATATTTCCACTCGATGTCGACCTTCTTCTAAACCCCAAATTTGACAATGTACAGCAAATACGGCATTCGTTTCAATCTTTTGAGTTGGGATTAGAGAAGTTGTAATCCTTATATCAGAAGAGGCATATATCTTTGTTACAAAATAGAATACTGCTAAGGAAATAGCCAATATATGATCCATCGTAAAAACTATATACAACATTTCTGCGACTGTGAAAATGTTTAACTCAACAGCGAAAAATGTGAAGTTTCCTCCTCAAATAATTCAAGAATTCATACAAAATATATAGGTTGAGTAGGCTCCGTGGTCAGTAATGAAGGAATAATTCCATTGTTGAAGTTAACCGCTTTCTTTCTCGTAAATGTAACTTGAAAACCAAAACTCAGCAGCTATCAACGGCACGCGCGAAGTCAATGAGTCAACTGGTACGTTTACAGTATAACTGTTTGCAATATGTTTTCTTTCTGCTAACAGACATGCGCAGATTGATAATCTAGAGTCGCATGGTTAGTGATATTAATGTGTAAAGACAAGTGCAGCGATGTGTAATATGATTTGTCATTTGAATTTAAATCTCAAAAGCAATGGGCGTTTTTTTTTTGTATTAGGTTTTAAAAAAAATTCGATTTGATTATTAATAAGTCTTTGTATACAAAATTAAACGCAAAACATTTTTACAAAATCTCCTTTAAGTTGTCAAGGATAATGCAAAATAATATTGCTTTACCAAGTACCTTCCAGTACAAAAGATTGAAAATTATAACAATAATGATACTATTTCGTTTAAATCTAAAATCAGTGTAGATGAATATAGGCCAATATATAGCCATAAAGTTATTTCCAAGTAAAACAATTCAAATCTAAGTCATTTACATATTACGTTAATACTCTAAACGATCAGAGCCCAGCCCCCACCCACCCTCCAAATATCCAAACGATAATCTGGGCTGGTGCTTATTTTCAAACATCAAAAAAAGAGGTAAGGGCGTATAAGCAATCAAATGCATTTTATGTCGTTCATACATTTTCCTATAAAAATGAAACTGTTTCCTTTTCTTTCTTTTCATTTTTATTTGAACTAATTGATACTCCTCCACTATCTTTCATGTGGATATTTAATAAATGAAAAATAAGCTTGGGGTGAGTTGCTCATTACCAATTACACTTGTGTTAAAAACGAACAAAGAATAAAGTGTATTTGAATTTCTTATAAAAGAGATTGTTATTAAAGTTCAAAAGAAAATGAAATTGAAAAGAAACGTAATGCTAGTTGTAGAGAAATAAAATATGATTATTGTGTGCTCTTGGTATTGACATAATTTTCATAGACACTTTTACCCAACCTTTCATTCAGCTAATATATAAGGTAGACGTTATCTAATTATTGTGCGCTCTCAATAGTTGTTTCTTTTTTTGTGAAAATCAAAGACGTTTCTATGAACACTTGATGTAATTTTTCATGATTGATTTCTGAGGTGAGTTCTATCTTTTGATACAGATAATTACCAATGATAGTAATTAGATTTTATATGTATTGCAGAAAGAAACTAAATTATATCTAAAGGTTGAACAAATATAGAGCATAAAAACAGCCTTGAAGCTGATAACTATGAAATGGTTCATTGACAAGATTCCTATCAAATATGCAACCGTTTTCAAACACAGGACATTGCAACATACACAATATTTGCACATGTGAAGATAAAAATAATTTTCAAATTGGAAATTAAGTAATGTAAATTATTAGATTTTAATGTGAAAAAACCGAAATATTAGTTTGTTGAATATAGGTAACAAAATATGTTCAAAGAAATCACAGAGCAATACGTGTTAAATTATTAAAAATATATATTCTTTGGACCTCGTTCCCCAAATCATTAAAAGAAACAAAAACTGTTAAGCACTTTCGCAATACACTTAAACAGTCACTCATTAAAAAGTACGAATACATTTTCACTATTGAAATCTACTAGTAATATTTCTTACTCCTCTCGTTTTTCGATTTTTGAGCCCGTCCATGTCCCGTCCGCGTCTTTGTCCTGTCTTGTTTGGTATAGGTAACAATGGTGTGTTTTATGTTACTTATTTATTTCATTAGGGGTAGACTACTTTACAGGCTTTTTTGGCCTCTCAGTCTATTCCTCCATATGTCCTCTTTTATTGTGTTTGTATTTTACTGTGTTCTTGTAATTTTTTAGATGGAAATAAAGCTTGAATTGAAATTGATATGCTTTGTTGGCTCAATAAGACACATCGTATAAAAAGTGTTTTTTTATAATTTACCGTCGTGATACGATTTTTGTTTTTAGTTTTCTAAAGATGATGTCTTAACCTAATTTCTGATCAATTGACATATTCATGAGTATGATGAGAAAGTATCTAGCATTTATTACGGGAATAAAAATGCAAACTTGTAAAAAAGATTTACCTAAACCGATGTATCGTGCGTGTATACGATATACGGGAATCAAAAGAATTGGCTTGCTTCTGACTGTATGTGAGAAAAAAAACCCCGGATTACTATTACTATTTGTGGCTTTGTAAATGCAAACAAACAATTTCCATGATGCTCTACACACTATCATTATATTGGGTTTCTTCCCTGTTTTGTTAATTGCAATTTTGAAAAATTAACAATAACCCTGTAAAACCATAATAATTAGCCATCAGCATTTATCCAGTAATGTGCATGAACATTTGAGCAGTCAAGCATTCATCTACACCATCAAAGCAATCAACAAATAAGCCAGATTTTTTTCTATATTGTAAATCTGGCTTAAGTTGAAGAAGCATTGTACCGGTGTAATGAGACTAAGTGTCCCCCATAACCAGGAGTCCGGGTCTAATTGAACTACACGGAATAAGTCGCAATCGATGATTTATTGATCGCGCATGTACAAGTACGTTCTACACAATTTAATAGTAGCTAGGACATTTCAGTCACACGGACGCTGTATTTCATTACAACGGCAAATGTTTTATAATGAATCATTAATAGTGAATTCCTTATATTTTTGTATTTCGTTCATTTCCAGCTAAGTAATTCAATAAATTTTTTATTTAAAGCACAGCAAAAATGTCCATGTTGTGCTGAACATGATGGTGTAGTCATTGTTGACCAAAATAAAAAGTTATGGTAATTTTGTATAATAATATTGTATTGAACATAAATAAATAATAAACAAAATTGTTTTAGTACGGATGGGGTTCGAACCCATGCGGACATGCGTCCATTGGAACTTAAGTCCAACGCCTTAACCACTCGGCCACCGTACTGGCTAGTGTTTTTTATGGAAGATCATGAGAGAAGAAATTAGTTTGAGTATACTTCAGCCGCCGAGTTGAGTTGTGGCATTCTGTTATCTCGTTGGTTCTGTTTTTAGATAATGGATAATGGAAGTTCCAATAGCACCCCTTAGTCACTGCAACGTATTAATTAAACAACAAAGAATTTTATCATGTTCATAAACACAAAATGGCCCATATTAAAAAAAAAAACTTTATGGAATACGGGTAGTATTCTTTTCTAAACTCAATTTAGTAAAAACTTTTTGTATGTATACAAGGTTGAAATGTTATCAAAAATACAATATTGTCATGTGGACGACCCATTGCAAATGTCAGAAATAATTCTTTTCAATTCAGAACTTTTGCAAACTATTATATTCATGCGTAAAACCACAAACAAATGAAATCTGACAGAGTTTAGAAAAACCTTAGTTAAAGATGACACGTGATGTTACTCGACATAGTCAATTTGAAATCATGACGCTGACGGGTAAAACTGACTGCTATTTGCTCAATTGATCTGATCTGTCTGTTTATTGCTTTAACTATGTTTGAATACCCTAAATTTGGTAGATTGTTATCTTCTTTTATTTTTGCATAATTTATTTCTCTATGTTTAGTTAATCTTCAAGTGTCTTCAACTTGTACTAACTTGACTTTTTGGGGAATCGTTATTCAATTCAATACAAATTCAGCAACATTTATGTTTCCCATTATATGTACATTCAAATAAATGTGTGTCATTCCTAATAAATTTACGTAAATATTGCGTAAAATTTCTATTGTATTACACACAAACCGTACAATTACAGAAAAGGTATAACAGAAAAAAGGAAAGACATTTCTGGAAATGTTGATACCCGAAAATTCAGTTAAACTACAGAAACATTTTAACAGTGATATTGCTAGGAGGTTGTATAATATGCATATATTAGACACTACTTTTAGTTCTGCAAAACAAAGATCATCTGCTGCATTCTGTATTGAATACGATGGTGGAGTAAGTTGCTGACGGTTTCGCAATTTTTTATGTTGGAAAAAGTATAACCATTTAATCTCAAAGTGGCATATTTTTTTTTTGCAATTTTATTTGTTGATGATTTACACTTAACAAATAACAGTTAATTACCAAATATTGGATTTTTTGATCAAAAACTTTTAGAAAAGTCAACAAGAATAATTTTATTTTGTTTGTTGATCTTTGGTATGAGGCTATGCTCTAAATGTAGGTATGTATCTAAATGTATGCTATATCAAGAATGATGTCATTGCTTTGTTTGTAAAACATTCCTTTCACATCATATATTGCAGTCAAATCAAAAGTCATTTTTAATTTTGAATCAGATCTCCTGATAAAGCCAATTTTAAAATGTCATCTCGGGGGGGGGGGGAAGTATTTATCATTGTCGTCAACAATAATCAAAAATAAAAGAATATCTAAATATTTTAGTTTGAATTTAACAATGAAACATTGTATGCTGTCATCGCTAATACAAATGATGCAAAAATCTCAAAATGTTAAGGGAAAAGATGCCCCTTTCGTAAACCAAAAAATATTAGTACGGATGGGATTCGAACCCATGCGGACGTACGTCCATTGGAACTTAAGTCCAACGCCTTAACCACTCGGCCACCGTACTTGTTTCTATAGTCGAAATGATATAAAAACATGGCTTGAATATAGTAGTATAATATTCAGCCTTCGAGTTATGATCACTTTCAGCTGTGATATTCTGATGATGCAGGATGAAATCATTGTGCAATTTAAAGCTACAGTCCGAAAATTGTCTCGCTTGGCTGAACGTCATTTTTACTGCAAGTTTTTACCTACTTACACATATCAGAATATCACGATTTTTAGCGTATATATGGAATAAAGTCTTTAATTTATACAAAGTATTCTAGACTCTTTGCTAGTGATTTCATTTCCAATATAAATGTCAAAATTACGTCAATAGACTAATTCGAAAAGTTGACACCTTTTTCGCCGAAACCTCATAATTTCATGATGTTCGGTCAATCCGATTGTTTTCAAATGTTGAAAGATCGTAGGTTTGATACTTCTTATTGAATTACAAATAATATTTTATAAATATGTGGTGTTGACTTTGAATGATGATGTAACAAACCCGCGTTGTTTTGCATGAAAAACCGGATGTGAATTACGACTCTGAGATCGCCCTGTTTGAGCTGTGAATTGCCTATTTTTAGTATTACATTATCTACATTTGGTCTGATATACGTATTCGCATAATTTACTTACAACTTGAGCATTCCATTGAGGAGAAATTGCATTTTGTATGTAAACAAAAGAAAAATACGGCATTCTAATGTTTATGTGTTTAATTCACGATCACAACGCTGCCTGGATAGCTCAGCGGTAGATCCCTCGCTTTGTAATGCATGACTAACCACTGCCATAATCCATGGTTTGAGTCCCCGCAAATGCCGTGGAAACTGTTTAGCTTTTCATGATTAAAAAATAATTAGGATTCACACTTTCATGAACACATTTACCCTTAAATGTCAGAGGTATATATTCTTGAAAACCACGTTCTCACAGATAAGAAATATAAATTCCAAAGAGAAAACATGAAAATTCAAGTCTTGAGAACTAAATGAATGCATATTCTGTTGTTTGACATTTGATAGATTTTCGTCAATTTTAAATATCTACCACATAACAATATTGCAATAATATACCGTTAATATTTTTTTGTTCTACTCATTTTCAGTCTGTCATATAAATTCATAGAACACAAGATACATCATAAAATCTTGTTATTGTTGCCAATAATCTGTCTTTCAAGAAATAAATATTAATTAGATATTTGGTAGGTACGTGACATATGTCAATTTGATTAATTGGTACGATTGTATTTCAAAAGTTTTTTTTCTATTCAACTATGACTAATATTTTAAATGTTTATGTCAAAATAGCTAATGATTTTTGACTCAAATAAAGAGTTCACATATCGCGGTTTATTTTCCAGACCATTAGTTACCCAATAGTTTAGCATTGCTCACAACACCATTCATACACTCATTACATGTCAAAATAGCTAATGATTTTTGACTCAAGTTCACATACCGCAGTTTATTTTCCAGAACCTTAGGCCACTAGTCAATAGTGTGTGTTTAAAGGACCCGATCATTCAGTTGAAACAATCAATAAACGACCACTGATTGGCTTAATATTTGGCCTTCCTAGCAATATCTTACTTTCGAACAATACAAAACAAGCTTTCATGTGAAAGCTATCTCAGCTTCTAGTGAACCAATGAACCTGAAATTTTTGGCATATAGGCATATTAGGTACTGCCCTTGGTTAATATATATTTAAAATATCAAACTGGTACTGAATAACATAATAATATTAGAATCATTTAAATTTAGGAAAAATAAGGCCTGTTCCACTGTAGTACCCATGGAATGACGTCATCCAGTGCATGTGAACTTAATGAGGCGGGGGAGCATTTTATGACACGTTTCACTTAGTGAAATTTTACTGGAATGTTTTTGTGTCCAATAACAACTCTTATGAGAGCAAAGTGATTGTAGGATAGACAAAGCTGCATACGACGAAAATGAAACACTCATTTTTTGAATGTTGTTGTGAAGTTTCATTTATTAAATTCTTCTTAAACAGTGGTATAAACATTTTATACACCGCACCAATCAAAATCCTCACTTACTTAGTTTTAATCGAAATGACCATTGAAGATGTAATTTAAGGTAATTTAACATTCACGATCAGTTTCTATGCAATTTTTTCGGAAATAATTCATTCGTTAGACTATAGGTTAATTCATTTTGGTCCAAATATATCCTAGAAGTTAAGATGGAACAAGAAAGTACACACAAAAAAATCAAAATGATTCTTTTTTAGAAAATGATAAACAAAAATAAAACAAGTCATTAAGGGAAAAGAAGTAATCGCTCATAACTGCCTCATTAGTAATTTGCAACCAAGTATTATTTTCACTAAAAGAACAATCGTCCTTCATGCATTATTCTAATACCAAAATATACATCATTACTTAGAAAGCAGTCCGCGCAAGACTTACACTTGAAATTGAAATATTTTTACTATACAACAATGCTTAAAAGGCCAATATCCTATCGCATTCTTTAAATGATGTTTAATTTCCATCCGCAGTTTCTTATATCTAAAATGCAGGCAAACGTAAGAAAATATTGTCCAAACAAAAGTGGTACATACTTTACCCAACATACTCGCTCAATGCTTTAATGGCACCTAAAGTACAAAACTGGCGCAGGTTGTCCAAACATCATTAAACGTGCATCACATAGCTCTTGGCGCGAAGTATTCGATTTCACGGAATAGAGATATGTGTTAGTTTGTTAAATAATTTTTCCTCTGCCTTTTTCGTATGAAAATGTGGGGCATTTTATTTACCGATGTTCTCCCCGAAACTCTAATAAGTAGGTTAGTTTCTTTGAAGAAAAAATGACTTCATGTTAATATCTGCCACACGGTAAAACAGTATATATGCCTTAGAGCTTCGCGAATACATTCATTTAACATTTAATTTCACCTCAATCCACTCCCATACTAGAAGGTCGTATGTATATATGTTTGGTGTAGTAGATACAACCTTCAGTTATGCAAGACAATGATCGTCTGCTAAGTTCTGCAGGACTATTCCAATATGTCAAAGATAAAATAAAGTATCTTCCGTTAAATCTGCAATGCACATAGTGACATACTGCATTGTTACTTAGTAAGATATATACTGTCTATAGTCTTATTTTTTCAACCATTAATTCAGTTTTATTATTTTTTTATTGAGAATTGCTCATCTTAAGTTACGTGCCAGGAGAAATGACTAAAAGTGTTAATATGTGATATCGCTTCCACAAGCAACCTGACAGGCAGTTTGCTAAATAAAGGTATATGCAAAAGGATTTGGCAGATAACGCCGTAAAAGGTCTGCTAAAACTACAGCAAATACTCATTACCCAGCGTCAACAGAACGCCGATGTAAAAATAATATAGACATTTACGTGCGGTGTATGATTTATAAAGTATCAAGATTCTTTCAAGTATACTCATATTTTTCCTGATTTTTCAACTGCTACTTACAATGCCGCCACGTATTATTTTAAAGTGGTAAACTTCAATTAACGAGTGCTTTCGATGTAGACATAACACTGTTTAAATATTGTTGTTTTTAGTGTGAATGCTGTTTCTGAATGGCAAATAGCTGCAAGAAAGTGACTCAAAATGTAATTATCCTCAAAAACTAAGCCTTGATCAACTTATGTAAATACACAACATACAAAATATCATTCAATTAAGACAGTGTTTTAGAATTCAATTAAACTGAGTTAGTCATTTGCCCAATGGTGTTCTACTAACTTGAATTTTGTCAGGTACCTGCGGGATACAGTTCGATGGTGGATAAGATTTCACCAATGACATGTACATTTTGCCGCCACCACCACCTCGCCTACTTTCAATATCCCCACAATACATGGGTTCTGATGTATTGACATCTAATTCTGGTTCATGGCAGTCCGGGGTATCCAATTCCGATGACTTACACACCTTGAGCATTAATAAAAAAATTATAAATATTAAAAATATAAACGCTAAAACGCCTGCAATTATTGTTGTAATTATCCAGTACATAACGGTTGACGACACTTTGCATTCTTCGTGGCATCTTGTAAAATCTATGAAGTCTTTATCAACAACATCACTTGGAAACAAAGTAGAAACAATCATTCCATCTGAGGAAGAATCTCCACCTATATTGTCATTTGAACCAGGAACAACTGATATAGGTCCATAATGGCACGTCTGTTTATGCAAAGAGAACATTTTACCCGAAATTTCACACACAAATACTGCGCCATTGTCAGTAGCCTTTAGCTTTAAATTTAGATTGGCGTAAATCTTTCCATTCTCTTCAGTTCTCCTAACATTTGAATAAACTTTGTCACCGTTTTTCCATCCTATGTTTACAATCGGGTTACCAGTATCCGAATGACATGAAAGAGTTAATATTTCTCCTTCATGCATTTTTAGAAATGATTGATCTGAGTTTGGTTCACAGATGGGGTATGAAGTTGATGGAAAATGAGTCAATATCATGTTGACAGACTCCGATGCGACTTCAGTTAATGTCGGATAAAATTCTATTACCTTACATGAATATTCTGCTTCGTCAAGTTTAGAAGCTTCCGTGACAGTCAAGAAATACACCACAGACCCACCTTGCGCTTGTCTCAAAGCAAGAAAAATCCGTTCATCAGCCCCATCTACCACTGATGGTCCAACAGATAGCGGGTAACTTCTCTGATTAACTACTTTGAATATTTCCACTCTATGTCGTCCTTCTTCTAAACCCCAAATTTGACAATGTACAGCAAACACGGCATTGGTTTCAATCTTTTGAGTTGGGATTAGAGAAGCTGTAATCTTTATATCAGAAGTGGCATATATCCTTGTTACAAAATACAATACTGCAAAGGAAACAGTCCATATATGATCCATCGTAAAAACTATATACAACATTGCTGCAACTATGAAAATGTTTAACTTAACCAGCGAAAATATGTACTTTCCTCCTCAAATAATTCAAGAATTCATACAAAATATATATGGTGAGTAGGCTACGTGGTCAGTCATGAAGGAATAATTCCATTACTGAAGTTAACAGATTGCTTTCTCG
The DNA here is from genome assembly GCA_000969725.1 of Ophiothrix spiculata. Lineage (NCBI taxonomy): Eukaryota > Metazoa > Echinodermata > Ophiuroidea > Amphilepidida > Ophiotrichidae > Ophiothrix > Ophiothrix spiculata. The sequence continues at coordinate 17,459 of JXSR01S011095.1, forward strand.
TAAATGAAACTTGAAAATCCAAACTCAGCAGCTATCAACGGCACGCGCGAAGTCAATGAGTTAACTGGTACGTTTACAGTATAACTGTTGGCAATATGTTTTCTTTCTGCTAACAGACATGCGCAGATTGATAATCTAGTGTCGCATGGTAAGTGGTTAGCGATATTTGATCAATGCGAAAAAACAAGTGCAGCGATGTGTAATATGTGATTTGTCATTTGAATTTAAATCTCAAAAGCAATGGGCGGTGTGCTTTTTTGTTTTTAGTTTAAAAAAAAAAAGTCGCTTTGATTATTAATAAGTCTTTGTATACAAAATTAAACGCAAAACATTTTTACAAAATCTTCTTTAAGTTTACAAAGATAATGCAAAATAATATTGCTTTACCAAGTACCTTCCAGTACAAAAGATTGAAAATAATAACACTAATGATACTATTTCGTTTTAAATCTAAAATCAGTGTAGATGAATATAGGCCAATATATTAGCCACTATAAAGTTATTTTCAAGTAAAACAATTCACATCTAGGTCATTTACATATGTTTAAGTTATACGTTAATACTCTAAACGATCAGAGCCTAGCCCCCACCCCGCCCTCCAAATATCAAAACGATAATCTGGGCTGGTACTTATTTTCAAACATCAAAAAAGAGGTACGGGCGTATAAGCAATCAAATGCATTTTATGTCGTTCACTGTTTCCTTTTCTTTCTTTTCATTTTTATTTGAACTAATTGATACTCCTCCACTAGCTTTCATGTGGATATTTGATAAATGAAAAATAAGCTTGGGGTGAGTTGCTCATTACCAATTACACTTGTGTCAAAAACGAACAACGAATAAAGTGTATTTGAATTTCTTATAAAAGAGATTGTTATTAAAGTTCAAAAGAAAATGAAATTGAAAAGAAACTTAATGTTATTTGTAGAGAAATAAAATATGATTATTGTGTGCTCTTGGTATTGACATAATTTTCATAGACTCTTCTTTTACCCAACTTTTCATTCAGCTAATATGTAAGGTAGACGTTATCTAATTATTGTGCGCTCTCAATAGTTGTTTCTTTTTTTTTGAAAATCAAAGACGTTTCTATGAACACTTGATGTAATTTTTCGTGATTGATTTCTGAGGTGAGTTCTATCTTTTGATACAGATAATTACCAATGATAGTAATTAGATTTTATATGTATTGCAGAAAGAAACTAAATTATATCTAAAGGTTGAAAAAATATAGAGCATAAAAACAGCCTTGAAGCTGATAACTATGAAATGGTTCATTGACAGATTCTTATCAAATATGCAACCGTTTTCAAACACAGGACATCCCAATTTTTGCACATGTGAAGATGAAAATAATTTTCAAATTGGAAATTAAATGAAGTAAAATATTAGATTTTAATGTGAAAAAAAACGAAATATTAGTTTGTGGAATATATATACATTCTTAAAAAGAAAGGATCAAATTGATCCGATAAAGTATCAAATATGAGCTTACCCTTTTCCGGATCAATTTGACTTGTGTATGTGAGAAAAAAGCCCGGATTACTATTACTATTTGTGGCTTTGTAAATGCATACAAACAATTTCCATGATGCTCTATACACTATCATTATATTGGTTTTCTTCCCTGTTTTGTTAATTGCAATTTTGAAAAATAAACAATAACCCTGTAAAACCATAATAATTAGCCATTAGCATTTATCCAGTATGTACACAAATATTTGAGCAGTCAATCATTCGTCTAAACAATCAAAGCAATCAACAATTAGCCAGAGTTTTTTTTTTCTTTCTATATTGTAAAGCTGGCTTAAGTTGAAGAAGCATTGGCAAATGTTTTATAATTAATCATTAATACTGAATTCCTTATATTTTTGTATTTAATTCATTTCCATCTAAGTAATTCAATAATATTTTTATTTAAAGTAAATAATTGTCCAGGCTGTGCTTACAATGATGGGGATTCAGTTTTGACCAAAATAACAAGTTTTGGCAATAATAATAATGTATTGAACATAAATGAATAATTAACAAAATTATTTTAGTACGGATGGGGTTCGAACCCATGCGGACATACGTCCATTGGAACTTAAGTCCAACGCCTTAACCACTCGGCCACCGTACTGGCTTATTTATTTTTAATGGAAGATCATGAGAGCAGAAAATTAGTTTGAATATATGTGATGGTTCACCCCGAAAGGGCTACTTTGATGATGATATCAATTTATCATTCCATCTGTTAAAGCATTTCTAAGCTTTAAAATGACAACCTACTTGTTGAAGTTGATCCAGGCGATCAAAGTTTACAACAGAAAATCTGCTGTAAATTCTTATTATTTTCATTTTTTTTCAGTCTATTTTCATCAGTTTCTCGAAAAGTTTTATGTCGCAAAGTCCCCCTTTTCGGGGTGAGTCATCACATATATACTTGAAGCCCACGAGTTGTGACCACTTTGAGTTGTGGCATTCTGTTTTTAAATATTGGAAGTTCCAATAGCACCCCTCAGCGTCAATGCACGACAGGTCACTGCAACGTATTAATTAAACAATAAAGCATTTTATTGTTCATAAACACAAAATGGCCCGTATTAAAAAACAAACAAAAACAAAAACAAAAACAAAAAAACACCTTTATTGAATACGGGTAGTATTTTTCTTATAAACTCAATTTAGTAAAAACTTTTTGTACGTACAGAGCTCAGTTAATGTTTGTACAAAAATACAATATTGGCATGAAGACGACCCATCACAAATGTCAGGAATCATTTTCTTCGAGCCAGAAATATTTTGCAAACTATTATATCCATGCGTAAAACCACGAACAAATGAAATCTGACAGATTTTAGAAAAACCTTAAACATGATAAAGATGACACGACATAGTCAATTTGACATCAAGACGCTGACGGGTAAAACTTACTGATATTTCCTCAATTGATCTGTCTGTTTATTGCTTTAACTATGTTTGAATACCCTAAATTTGGTAGGTTTTTACCCTCATATTTTGCAAAAGCAATTTCCATGCATTGAGTTTAGGTGCCTTTAACTTGTGCTGACTTGATTTTTTTCGGGAATCAGCAGCGATATCAAATGATAGTTAAATGAGTTTAGCTTTGTCATTATCTTCAACATAAACACAGATCGGAGATAAGTAGAATAAAAGAAAAGATAAATACAATAAAATAGGAAAATAAAATAATACTTTAAGTAGTTCTTAAGAACTGATCCTAGGTTAGTTGGTAGGTAATTAGTCGACAAAACGTCTGTTAGGTTCAGTTGCTCAAGTTCAATCACTATAAGAGATTATAAGCATGATAAGTTAAACAGAGAGGAACGCGATAATTATGTGGTGTATTTCTGCTTTAATTCAGTGACTCCTTTTTGAACGCAACATAAAGACACAAGACCGACCAAAGCGCTCCTTTTTTGTAATTCGGATTATCGAATCTTGTTCAAATTCCACATGCTTATGGCAAAGATACGTGTTAAAGAATTACACATGATAAGGTGGACTTTTAATGTTAGCAACAAGATTTTTGACTGTAAACTATAGTGTTAAAAGTTATCATTTCCATGGAATATTTTAGGTTGCCGTTGCTGTTGGATTGGAAGTCTGATTTATCATTTGTAATTCCTTTCTTAGTATTTGTCCTACAATCTGATAATATCTGAACAATTTTCGATTTTCAGAACTGCGTAAATATTGATATTACGAAAAAAGTGTCATCTTTTCGAAGTAAACACACAATCAATAGTCAATACGAAACTATCAAAAATTGTGATAGTCTGCCATGAGTGAGTATGCATAATCTAGTAGTGAACATGATCATTACAGAATCTCGTTGCTAAAAAAGGACTATCCCCTCAAAGAAAATGTCAGTGATATATCAAAGATATTATAACCAAAAGCCAATTTAAGCTGCAGAGAGGAAATTTGTCCACTGTTTCCCTCGATCCACGCCTTGAAGATGTGCGAAACAGCAATAATAGACCTTTATCAGAATTAGATCGTCGATGTTCGGAATCTCATCTGTGACATAACACCGACCACATAATTTGA
>JXSR01S011097.1:0-12188 GCA_000969725.1 Ophiothrix spiculata
AATGTGAGCAGCGTGAAAGCAACCATCAATCAGTTCAACAGTGTGTGTAATTGTGTCATGACAACCGTGCTAGCCGATACCGACATGAAACCGTGCAAGAGGGCCAAGATCATATCCAAATGGATAGAAACGGCACAGGTTAGTGTTAGAGCTCATGTATTTGGGGGACGCTTCAAAAATCAGCTGGTGGATGCCCAGCTAAAAACGTCAGCTCTTCGGTTGCCACTGGTCAGAACGATGGGGCAAACTACACGAGAGCTCGGACTGTACATGTACATCGATGTACATTCCAGGAGTTAAGATTGTGTCTACACGATGATGCCTCATCAGATGTGGATTCACGCTACATTTTCAACTGCGCGTATGTGTTTGCTGCTACTTGTTATACCTGTGCGTACTACCAAGTCGCTCGTCAACGCGCACGCAGTGTGTGAGGCGCACGAACGTATCGAGTTGAATGTACTTGGATGTGCATTCCAGGAATCTACATGACTGTACATTCCAAGCTCTCGTGTAGTTTGCCCCAATATCAAAAGGTCGGACCACCAGTTTAGAGCGATCAGCTGCTGGTTGATACTTGAAGTGATCCCTTAGGCTGCGATCACATAGAACTATACTATTCGGGTATACGGTGCACGAATTTGCAGGGCACGCGTATAGTTGAAATCGGACACGTGAATTTGATTCTACCGGGTCACATAAGAGGGCACTATTCGAAAAAACGTGCAGTTGCTTAGAGTATAGTATAGTGGAAATCGAGCGCGTTCGATTTTCGTGCAGTATAATAATAATAATAATAATAATGAGATTTATAGAGCGCCTTTTACTAAAGTAGGCAAGGCGCTAAAGAAACAGTAAAAAGGGGAAAACTACAGTTTAGGATACAGATGAGACTTCAAATGACTTTTAAAAGTAGAAATGTGCTCAAGACCACGGATGTTGACAGGCAATTCATTCCATAAGTAAGGACCAGCAACTGACAGGTCACGATCACCATGTTGTTTATTGGTGCGAGGCACATGAAATTTGATGGTTGAGCTGGAACGAAGAGCATAAGCGGTCTTGTATAACTGAAAATAAGAAGCGAGATACTGGGGGGAATTCAGATGAAAATCTTTAAATGTGATGAGGAGAAGTTTGTATTCAATCCTCTGGGTAACAGGCAACCAATGAAGGGAATGGAGTAATGGAGAGGCACGAGCGCGCGTAGGTTGTCTCAAAATCAGGCGCCCGCACTTGTTTTGTATACTAGTATACGTTTATATGACTCGCCTGTTCTCATAGAACTATACGCGAATACCGAATAGCGTATAGCGAATACTGTATACCGTATAGTTCTATGTGAACGCAGCCTTATAGAAATTCTCATTTCATTTTGTGACTAAAATGTGACAAATCAATGACCATTTGTTGAATTCGTATGTGACCAATATATCAAGAGGCCTTATAGAATGATAGGCTTTTGAGTAAAAAAGGGATGTTTTCAATTTTTTATTGGAATCAAAATTTAAGAAGTCATGAGTTCACTTTAAATCAAATGGCCTGTTGTTATTTAACTCTTTGGTGGATGATTTGTATGAAGGATGTTCAAATCTTCCAGAGTTTAGACAAATTTTGATATGTCTGCAATGGAATTAGTGGAAAATTGACACGCAAAGTGAATGATTATAATAAATGTATTGGATTTATTTAAATATTATGTCCAATTGGATGACTATCTTGTCTATAAAAAAAGTTGCTGAGTAATTTATTGATATTTGACAGAAGCCTTGATCCAGGGCCTAGTCCCCAGGCAGACAACACAGATTTGACTCATTGAAATCATTCAGATGTTTTTCAAACATCTGGCACTCAGCCATGATGGGAATTGATCATACTCTCATAAGAGAAGGCATAGTTCACTGACCCATATTTGTTAGTGTATATTTGTTGTTGAACCTGACTTCAAGGGAGGTTCATCACATCTAGTGACCAAGTTCACTGTATTGATGGAACTTTGCCTTTTTGGAGATGTGATGATGTTGTTGTTGAGTGGGAATCGTAATCCAGGGGTGATGGTACCATTCTCTGTAAGCTTGATCATTGAAACAGCATGGCTACCCTTAATATGAAATGATAAAAATAATATATTTTGTTATCATTTCGCTGAAAGGGAATTATGGGTCCCGAACTGCCACAACTCAACGTTCAACTTTGAAATAATGTTGAAGCAATGTTGAACATTCAACTCATATCAATGATATTTAGAAAAAAATTCAACCGTAGGGTTGAATATTCAACCACATTCCAATATTTGAAGAAATAGTTAAAGACTTCATTATTTTCATCTTCTGGATCAAATAAGGAATAACACAGAATTTTTCCAACACATGGGACTCATAATTTTTTAGACATGTTCGTGATGATGCAGTGTGCTTATTTCGATAATACTCTGAAGTTCTACGTCAAGAGTGAAATCACTGTTGAATTTGAATGGTTTGAGTGATATGTTACATAAACTTTCTGTAAATAATAAACAGAATGTTTATATTGATTGATAAAATGAGGCACAATCTAAGGGCCAGTACAGACTTTTTGGCACCGAAAAATCCGCATTTAAATAATCCCCCATTAGACACTTATGCACCTTGGGATTAGAACGGGAATTTGATGATATTATATATAATACTTTTTATTCGCAACTTAATCAAATATTCTATCATGAAATAGTTGTTATTACATGGATATGCATGAAAATTTACTGAATATATTTCAAAAAAATTGGCATAGAATATTCGGTAGGAAGAAATATCTGAACCAAGCCTAAGAAAAAATGAACAACTAAAAAGAAACCTCGATGAAAATGAAAAATTCAGTTTTAGGAGGAGAGAAATGGGATTTTTTGCTTTTTTGGACCAACAGTTTTAAATCCAGTGATTGATCTGGGATTTGAATTGACCCCAAAACATTCATCTTGATTAATCAATTTTGAAGATTTAAACTATATTTTCCCTTGTCCTGCAGCCGCGGATCTAGGATCTGAATTTTACGGGGGGCGGAGAGTGTGTTTTCAGCTTTTAAAACAAAAGATTGACCCAAATTAGGCTGATTTTGCAGGATTTTTCCAATTTTACGGGGGGCGCCCAAAACCTTCCACCCCCCCCCCCCCCTGATCCGCGACTGTCCTGTTAAGAGATTGTGATATTTCCTTTATTAAACAGTATGGTAGACCCTATACTAAGGAATTTGTGGAATTTTATTGCTATTTTAAAAAATTTTCGTTGATTTTTTTGCCAAAATTGACATATTTTGGTCAAAAACTGATATCATCATCATGTTCAGGGTAAAAATTCACTTCTAAAAATGTATACTTTTATATAGTTTATGGAATTAGTTTGAAAGTTAAGAGTACAAAAACGGTTTATGCCATTTGAAGGTCTACCCCAGCCTTAATTTAACTTATGGTAATTGACAATTTTTTTACATTATTTTGCGTGTACTCCCCAGTGTCATGGACCTAATTATGACAAAGATATTGTTTTAGAAATCAGAAGGCTCCTTCCCACCTTTAGGCAGCTATTAAGTCAGGATTACGCTACCAGTGCTGTAATCCAGGGCTGAGTCACATCAGTGAGAGGTGATTGTGTGACCTATTTTTACTGTATTTACACTGTGAGCTAGCTGGGTAAACAGTGATCTTGGCAGTGAAAAGCTAACAACTTGAATAAGATGAAAACTGAGGATATTGATAAACCTGTTTACTGTTTAAAAAGGGCTAACTTCCATGCTCCCCTGAAAATCAAATGGTGCACCCCTAAGTCAGGATAAAGCTACCAGTGTTGTAATCCAGGACTGAGTCACGTCAGTGAGAGGTGATTGTGTGACCTATTTTCCCTGTATTTACACTGTGAGCTGGGTAAACAGTGATCTTGGCAGTGAAAAGCTAACATCAGGGTTTCAGCTGTGAACTTTATTGTATAGTTGAGAAAATGTAGAACCCAAATTTGATATCATTGGCCCAAAGGGGAGGCACTGACCTAGAAAGGTGATACGGGTATGTGCGGCCCCCCAAGACCCCCTTTTCACGCCTACGTCTGCTGCTCCCTAGACACCCATTTCAAGCATAACCCTTAGTTCGCAAGCTTTATTTTCAAAAATATTCAGTTCCCTAGCCTCTTTTTTTGAAATTTAGTTCCCAAGACCCCCATTTCAAGCAAAATTTCAAGAGCCCAAATTTTGCCCAAAAAACTTGTTCTGAAGGGTCATTTTTTGGTCCTTTCAGTTCTCTAGACCCCCTTTTCAGAGTCAATCTTCCGTTCGCTAGACTAAGGTTTCAGATATCGGGGCCGCACACCCCTACCAAAACCAAAGTTGGGTGCCCCCCCTCCCCCGGGGATCATTGGAACAGATGTTTGGATGATGTTTTTAATGGTGACGAGGACAATGATAATGATAATGATAAAGAGCAGCCGGTCACCATTATGCCAATAATGTACCTATACACTATATCTAGGACTATGGTCACAAAACTTAATGCAAAAAGTTTTTTGAAGAGGATTTGAACATTTTGTATGAACTTTTAATTTTTTTTGTGTGTGTGTGAAACTGCGTCTGTAGACCATAAGAAATTTTAAACAATGATTTTGAAAATGCAGCATTTTCTGTGCAAATTCATAACCATTCGAACAAACACCATACGACCAATTGTGACCATAGAACACACATACACAATTAAACAGTATTATTGGACTGGATCTGTCTTCCAGAATTGATTTTGTTTGATCTTTCGTCAAAATGGTTCATTATATGTGACAAAATTTCATATTAACTCTGTGGCTATACATTAATCTGATTGTCTGTCCTATGGTCAGGAATTTACACTCACTCTCTCACACATTGATGCAAGCCATATGTATGTTATCCAGTATCAGTTACCGGTAATGTTTCCAATTTATGTAGGCCTAGCGCCTAATAATCAAATCTCCCACATAGGTCCATAACTCAATTAACTTAATGTGTTGGTGACCACAGCACATGTAGCGGTTTCAAGAAATTAAGCCATGAATACGCAACTTTCTTTGACATTCCACAATGTTGATGCCTAGAGAGGACATGTTAAAAGTAGGCATCATCCCCTGAAATTGACCATGAACTTAATAATAGTAATAATAATGATAATACATCTTTATTTATACACGACAAAACATGTTCAATAAAATTACATTTGCTCTTCCACATGTCCATGTGGGTATTAAAATACAAAACATTAACACAAAATTATATTATACATTTTTAAGTTGACACAAAAAGCTACCCTAAACAAAGATTTTGACCATTTTTCCCAAAGTGCTAAATGGGATTTTTCATATTAGCAATCAATTGTATCCAAGTCAAGGTTGTGCTTTAAAATTGTGTATTTGTGGTACGGTAAGCTGGTAAGTATAAAACATGCCCTTATTATGTATTTTCTACTCTTATACTATTTTACTTGATTTTCACGTTTTTATTGAGAGCATATGTGCCTCTTCTTGACAGAGCATCCTTATTCCATGTTTTGTACTTAAACATGATATCCCTATTTGAATATATATTTATAGCTCCCTGGGTTTTATAATATTGAAATAGCTATATAATGTTGTTTTTGCATGATTTTCTTCTTTAACAGTGTTGTCGAGAAATGAAGAATTTTTCATCATCCAAAGCCATCATATCAGGACTTCAAGCCCAACCTGTATATAGACTCAAGAAATCCTGGGCTGTAGTACCAAAGTAAGTCATTTGGGCTGTAAGGTTTACGTATTTGGGTAAGATACCGACATATACCCAAATTGGGTACCCCCTTCCCTGATATTGATATCGACCATTCAGTTGGAAGGGAGATACCAGACACTGTATAACAGTATGTATATTGGAGCTCAAATTTAAGGTATGTTGGTACACTTGGTTCCTCCACAATCCACTCTGGGCATTAAATTCAGGTGCACGTAGAGATAGACCATTCTTATAATTGACATACTTGTGCTGTTGATGGGGTAAATCCACAGAATTGGACAGGAAATCGGAACTCAGAAGGAGGCCAAGTAGGGTATTATCATACTTGGCCTCGTTCTGAGTTGCGATTCTCTGTCCGATTCTGTGGATTTTCCCCATCAACGGCGGGAGTATGTCAATTATAGGAATGGTCTATAAACTGTGCAAATTTGACTTTACGTGAAATGATATGCCAATCTGTATGTAATGCGTGTGTGTCTGTTTCCAATATTGTGTTGTACCAAAGTATCTAAATTGCAGATTCAAAATAATATCATCATTTTGATTGATCATGGCATGGAGAGCAATTTGTGAGTAATTGGGTTTGGTTATCGAGTCTGATTTCCAAAATTGTGAAAATAAAATGTGTGTCAACTGGCGAATGATGGAGCAGAAAATAGCATGTCTTGAACGTAATTTCTGAGAAATGTTGCAACTCTTAAGGTGACTGGCAGGAAGTGATACACTAGGACCTGATTATCCCTCAAAATGAGCTCCATTGTGGTACAGAACTTACCTGGGCGGAAGAGGTTTTGAATTTCAATTTCAAATTGTGATAAAGACAAAAAAATCTTGTGCTGTATAGCACTACTAAAGTTAGTATATTGGGTTGTTAGATTGCATTATTTTGGCCTTATTGGGTACCATCAAATAATCCCAACCCATATGAAGATATTTTTGTCCACAGTACTAAATTAAGGGGGGAAAGCACGTTACTCAATTTTACGTTTTTGCAAGTTTAGTTTGTACCATTACTTTTTAATAAAAAGCTTAAAGTTAATAAAAGCATACATTTACAGAAAGGAATTTTCACAAGGAACATGATGGTGATGTTGATAAGGTCAAAAATTCACTTTTTTCCATTTTGGACATTTTTTTACCTTATTTGGCATGAAAATTAAAAAAAAATGGCAAAAATCCTTAAAAATAAAATGACGCAATATCTGAGTGGGTGTTTTAAATTAAAATTCCCATTCTGAAGTCATATTTTCAAAATTTGTTATTTTTAGCTTGGTTGGTTGGAAGCCCAAATGGCCAAAAAATGTATTTTTTTGTGATTTTTGGTCAAAATCAACATCACCATCATGTTCCTTGTGAAAATTCCTTTCTGTAAATGTATACTTTTTTATTAAAAAGTTTATGGTACAAAATAAACTTCCAAAAATCAAAATTGAGTAACGTGCTTTCTCCTCTTAAGTCAAATTGTGATGCAAGTGGGTCAAATTGTTTAAAGATGGACAATTTAGTATTTTGAATTATTGTATTTCCTTGACTTTTTAAGTTACATTGCTACCTTGAACTTGACAGTGTAAACTGAAAGTCTTTCCCAAAATAGAGAACAAATTCCCCAACTTTGAGAGAACAATAGAAAGAAATTCTTTTGAGGTGCATGACCCTTCAACAAATCTAACCAATTTTACCTAATTTGTAATTTATTTTTCTTCCTGCACAGATCTACAATGTTAATATTTGATGATTTAGCTCAAATATTTATGGATGATAACAACTTTGAAGTCAGCAGGGAAATTTTAAACAAGGTAAGTCACACATAAAAGAAGATAATAGATGTGTCCCATCATGCATTTCTTAATATGGGATTATTTGCATAGGAAGTTTTTTGAGCTTTGTTGATGAATTTTGCCCAAAATACAAGGTAGCAACAACTGATATTAATTTAGGATAATTTTGTCACTAAAGCCTAAACACAACATCCTAGAAAAGTAGCCCATATATGAAGCAATGCATGATGGGAAGCATTTGATATCTTCTTTGTACCCGGGGGAAGGGGGGTAACTGATGTTTGTGTCTGGGTAACCACCGAGTTCCGCTGGTTCCAAAAGTGACCCTATGTGAGACCTTTTTGAATGGATACCCTATCCGAGACCATACCTATTCAAATGAATACCCTATCCAAGACTGTACGCAAATGTGATGAAATAATTATTACAAGAAATCATAGGTAAAATGTAACTGTACACCATTTGAACACTTTAAAGAAGTGTATCTACGTATTTGAAACACTTTTATTGACAATTTAAGCCACCACTGTCATTAATTTAACAATTCTTTTAAGTTTGATACCCTATCAGGGACTTAAAGACAAATTTTATACCCTATGTGAGACTTGCAGAGTACCAGGTTGATTTTGATACCCTATATTGCAAGTCTCGAGACCTGTCCAGGTCTCACCTTTTTGGTAACTTGGGTGGTTACCCGGTCAGAATACCAAGTTACCCCCCCCCCCCGGGCTTTGGTTACATGCTATGATACCAATTTTACATACAATGGTAATATTAGATTACTTCACTTGTAGGACTGTTGATATCCATGTGGATTGGTAAATACATTGCAGAACAAATCTAAAAACTTCTGTGTTTAGTGTTTGTAATCCGAAGGATGATGAAACCATCAGTTGCAATACAGTTGCAATCAAGTCATGCATCGTACTGAGATGACTGGCTATACACAGTGCCGTAGCCAGAAGGTGTGCAGTGGAAACCCCAATACTTCGTTTTTTGAATGACATCAATTTTGATTAAAATTTCAATCCATTGTTGTAGAAATTGTTTGAAATCATTGCAAAATATACTAATTCTTATTAAGAATTAATGAGCAATGGGCCAAAAAATTGCAAATTTCTTGTCTGTACGATGTAAGAATTTTTTTTGCTCGTTGGTGATATTGTCTGCCAGTTCTTGTGCTTTCCCTAGTAAAACTTGAGTACAAAAATAGTACAACATTCCTAAGGTGCACATTTGGAACATCATTTAAGTACAATTTGAGTACATTTATAGTACACAAATATGTACTATATTTGTATTAAAACTGTACTATAATTGTGTTCCAAATGTGCACCTTAGGAATGTTGTACTATTTTTGTACTCGATTTTGTCCAGGGTTATTATGCCTGGTGTTGTTTTTAACTTCTCTCTTCCGACCTATCTTATAAGCTTGAGTCTGTCCATTGTAAAAATTAAACCAGCTGAAAGCTTAAGATGTCTTAAAATTGTCTTGACATCCATCTTAGATGTCGCAGCTATCTTGAAATTGTAAAAATGATTAAGCATCTCCCTCAACATCTTTAGAGAGTCAGGATGAGAAACTAGTCATTTTTTTTTACTTGGCCTAAATTGTTAAGTTGTAGACATGTAGCTATTGTATTTCCACCTCTTGTGAGTAATTAAAGTGAAAATTGAAGCTAAACTTGCTACAAATGAACATTTGAACCAGCTGTAAACTAGACCCCATGGTGGTACTTTTAATGGAAAATAGGGTTTATAGATTCTTCCCCAGCAATATGTAACATTATTTTGGCACAAAATATATTTACACCATTAACCTCACAATAACCAGATCTCACTTTAAGTCCAAATACTTTGTATAGATGGTGGTTTGTAATGGGAACTAAATTGCTGGCTACGCAGCAACTCATTGGTAGTGGTGGTATGCCAGGAGAGGACATTATGAGTTTAGGGTGCCAGCTAGAGTCCCTGAATCCATGTGAAACACACTTGTGATCTGTTTCCAAGGAGAGGAGATTCCGAGGGATGCAAGAGACCCTGACTTGAATCCCAATGGAAACACACTCTTTAATCCTGCTTCCAATGAGATATATGGGTTTAGGATGCAAGAGGCCCTGACTTATATCCCAGTGGAAACACACTTTTTACTACTTGCTGTTTCCAAGGAGATATTGGGTTTTGGAATTCAAGAGGCCCTGACATGAATCCCACTGGAAACACACTTTTTACTACTTGCTGTTTCCAAACAGATATTGGATGGGATTTAAGAGGCCCTATTGTGAATCCCAGTGGAAACACACTTTTCACTCTTGTGACCGGTTTCCAAGGAGATACATGGCTTAGGGATGCAAGAGACCCTGACTTGAATCCCGATGGAAACACACTTTTACTCCTTGCTGTTTCCAAAAAGATATATGGGTTTGGGATGCAAGAGGCTACGGCTTGAATCCCAGTGGAAACACACTTTTTCCCCTCCTTGTGATCTGTTTCCAAGGAGATATGGCTTTAGGATGCAAGAAGCTCTGACTTTAATCCCGGTTGAAACACACTTTTTACTCCTTGCTGTTTCCATGGAGATATTGGGTTTGGGATGAGAGTCCCTGGCTAGATTCCAGGTGAAAACATGCTTTTTCACCTGTTTTCATAGAGATAAGCTAGTGATATAAAAGTCATGATGATGTTCAGTTTGATTTGAGTGAAATATTTTTACGCCTCTTCATCTGCCCTTTCGATATATTGCAAGTTCATTCCATGCTTCCGTCAGGATGATGATGAAGGTTTTCTTTGCTCCATTTCTTAAGTAATAGACCTTGAAATCTGAATGTTTTGATGAATGTACCCAACAAATGATTCACAACAGTTGTACTTCAAAATGGCTGTCATTTTCTGTTCTTGAGAATCATTTCTGTTGATCTGAATTATTTCAAGAAATCAAAAAGTTTGCGGTCCTAATTCGACATGAAATATGAGGTTTATATTAGGAACCTACATGCATGACTTATATGCGAGTAACTTCCTGGATCTGATTTTGATCTGCCCTTGCGGAGCAATTGAGGTGAAACGTTGTTTCGCAGGTGCGTATGGAGTTTGGCACATTAAATGATGTCTTTCCCAGTCACTGTGAACATATTTGTTTTTATACACTTCAAACCATGAAGATAAAACTGATCATTGATGATGATGCAAAATGTGGCAATTGTAAACTCATGTCTTGATAGCAAGACATAATAGTAGGACTAGTTTTGATATATGCTTTGTCTAAAATTTCAATTTGTGAATTGCAATTTGATTTGGTATAGCTCATGACTCTTTTAATTACCAGTGATTGAAAATCTGTCCTTGGTAATAATTCCCAGCTTGCATGGCAAGGTTTGCTAAATGTCAAGGTTGTGTTGTTAAAGCAATACTATCAGATTTTGATCAAAAATTGTTTATAGTAAAAACAGCATAAAATGGAAGAATGTGACTATCAAAAAAGCACATGCATGCTTTCCTATACTAATACATGTGGAATTAAATTTGGGATCCCGAAAATAAAAACCCATTTATCAATGATGTGAAGGTAAATTACAAAGTAAGTATTTTTGAGGCAAATCGTTTGGAGGGTATTCATATCGACCAAAAACAAACCCAATAAGCCCAAAAGTCATGAGTGACAGGGGGCGCTTCATTTTTAACACTTTATAGTATTGCCTCAACTTTGTCAGCTCATTAGATTAATTCCTATGTTTCAATTTAAGCCTAGGTGTCAAATAAGTACCACAAGCATTTATCAATGATGTGAAGGTAATAGACTCGGTGTGAAGAAAGTACATCCC
This sequence comes from Ophiothrix spiculata, assembly GCA_000969725.1. Classification (NCBI taxonomy): domain Eukaryota; kingdom Metazoa; phylum Echinodermata; class Ophiuroidea; order Amphilepidida; family Ophiotrichidae; genus Ophiothrix; species Ophiothrix spiculata. The sequence continues at coordinate 11,351 of JXSR01S011097.1, forward strand.
CCTTATAGCAGTCGGCCTATTACACTGGTGGAGTCTGGGCAAATGGTTTCATATAGCGAAGGGCAATCTGGCCTGTAATATGACACTTTTCATATCATATGAATAACATACAGTGAATTATAAATGAAAATATTATATAAAACTAATGCATAGCCAGGGGCCACCCCACCCCAATTTGACATGTACAGAAAAGGTCCACAAAAAATCCCAAAATGTCCACCCAAAAGGACACTCAAAGCACCAAAACATGTAAATTTTGATCGTTTCTTAATAAAATACTACACAAAATGCTTGGAAAACTACTAATACCTGCTTTTTTTTTGTCACTTTGTCAAAACCACTAAAAATTTTTCCTCTAAAAGGTCCACTTTTTGAAAGTCCACACCTCATTGTATTGAGGAGGAAATTGCTCTAGCAATTGCAGTTTCTGGTATCACTGTAATGTAGGATCTTGCTAACAAGATGTATAAGTGAAAATGATATACACAGGTTCTTGAAAGGTTGTTGACTCTTAGATTAGGGTATCTTTATGCACTGACTTGAATAAAACAAAACAATATGAGAATAAAGTCAACCAATAAGAAAATAAAAATATGGTCCTCTAGGTGTTTTACTGCAAAGATTAAAAAGATTAGACATTTTTCAGGACATTATTGGCTGCCCTATGTTACTTTTCATCAGTCATTTTATCTTAGACATACAGCCCAAAGTTGAGATTGACTCCAGGCAGCTTTTTTTAACCTCCAGACATATGGTCTCTTTATGTCCCTCTTGATCAAATGTCCAGGATATGAAGTGTTTGGTTGATGTGCAGTCATGTTCTGTAACCTTGAAGTTG
>JXSR01S011101.1:72909-87255 GCA_000969725.1 Ophiothrix spiculata
CATCTTTAAATATCCCGCGCATGTGTGGGCGCAAAAAGCTGCAAAATAACACCTGTTGTGTGTGTAATATCCATTCAGACAATTAAAATATTGACCAAATTACTCTGTGTATTGACTAGTGGTGTAACTGGATTGGTGCCGTGACCTTGCTTGGCGAAAATAAAGAAACTAAAAGATTTATCCCCTATCCTGCGTTCTCCAAAATTAGTTAAAATAACGATACAAAAACCTTCATAACTTTTGCAACGGAAGGTCGGATTTGAAAAATTCAAACCGGTTTGGATTTTTTAGATCACCTGCTTTCATTTAAAATTCATTTGAAGCAATTTGATTCATAATTTAAAAATCACCTGAAGTGTCTAATGGTAGTCAATCTCCGATTGTGTATCCATACCCAACCGAAATCTGAGTCATTTTCATGAATGCGTTATTGTCACGGTTCCCAGCCCACCAGGGAAATGAGGGATAATTATTTTACTTTTTTTCAGTCAGGGAATTTGATAAAAATGTCTCAAAATCAGGGTAAAGTCTTTTGATTTGCCCCAAAATCGAAAGTAGTCAGTCAGACTCATTTTCCCCATCGTGTCAGGTCTCTATACTACTAGGTTTATATGCGTTTTCGTAGGATTTGAAAATTAACCTGTATTTGTGTTCTTTTATAACAATATCAAGGAATTTTGAGATTTTCATCAGGGAAAAGTCAGGGAAAATTCAAGGAATTTTGTTTTCATGTTTTCATAAAATGTTGGGAACCCTGTTCATCAAAGATTAAAAGTGAAGGTCAGTGGAAATCATCAATTTATTGAATTTCAGGGAAACCAAAGTCGGCGTGTAAACTTCAAGTGAGTAACATTCTCGGTTTTCCAGATTTTTCCAACGTAATTACCATGGTGTTTTAGAGTGCTCGATGCCATTTCGATATTTCAGAAGAGCTAGCTTGCTTAAATAACAAGACATGATTTATTGATTTGAGATGTGGATTTGACTGTTTTGCAAGGCAAGTTTGTTAGCAAATTGAGGAAGAGGAAGATATCAGCATCTATCATGAATGTTTACACCTGCTTCAGAAAAAGACATCATGATAAAATGATACTGGGTAGAGGGAGGCACACACATATAGGGAAAATAGCTGCCTACTGGAGATAAAAAAAAAGGGGCAACTTTGAAGATTTTGAGTAAAATTAGCGATTGTTCTGTGTAGAGGTGTGTGTGCTCAAAAATATTATCTTTTAGTGTAGATCCCCAAAAGTAGGAGTTCGTTGTAGATGGAATATTTTTGAGCAATGCAAATACACATATGTGACCAGGGTAAATTTTAAGGTAGTTGAGGGGCAAGGCAATTTTCAACGGGCAAATGAAAAATGCCTTCTATTTTAAGCATTTTGCAAGGGCATCTCGGCAACTTCAGCTAATCAGAAAGGGCATCAAGGCACCTTGTCATTGGAAAAGGGCATCTATGCAAGTAAAATAAGGGAAATTTGATAAAACATAAAAGAAATAAAATTACAACATAATTAGGCCTGGGAGTTTACGGCTAATTGCATATTAAAACGAATAAAAAACACACACCCGTCATGACTGTTGAATTTTGCACCGGTAATAAAGTACGTTTCCTGGCGAATTTGTATACAATTTATGACTTACACAAATAACATGTGGTCAAAATATTGTCTTTAAAACCCGTTTATTAAATATATTAAGTCATATAATCAACACAACTTTGTTTCTCTGGCAAATATTTTACTGCCCTGTGCGTGTAAACAACGTAATATCTCCGTTCAGGGCGGCGCCATTGAACATCCAAATAGTCCACCGGATATCCCGCCTTTACATTGACGGCACCGGCTCTCTGAAATAACAATAACCGTGGCGACTTTAACTAGATTTGTTCGCAATTTCGTGGCAACAAATGGTGAATTAAAGTATTGTAAACATGCAAGGCGTTTAATTAAACATTTTGGATTAAATTTTGGGAATGTTTCCTTTCAAACAACATCATGGGTTCACATGATTTGTCTCCGAATTGTTTTTTTTTTTTTTTTTTTGCAAGAAAAGGGCACTACGGCAACCATATAAAAGGGCACGGCATGTGTGCCGTCGGTACTTTCGTGTTTATGTGACCCATCATATCGAAAGGTACTTAATACCGGCATAGTAAATTACAAGATACGGGCCATTGAAGCTGAGCATAGTCAAAAATCACATCCAAGGTCGAATTTCTAATTTCATCAGAAACGTTACCTTTGAAGTGTAATATATCATATTAATCAGGCTCCAACATCCAAAACATAAGATTAATTTGTTAAAAAACAAGATACAAATCCTTTCTCCATTCAAGTTTTACCAGTACAGAAACTTTAAACTTGATTTTCTCAGAACTATAGTTTTCTGAATCATAATGATGCCTTTTACCAATTTGGATGTAACTTTGCAATCGAACATCTGATAACTAAAAGCAAGGTGTCATTTTTAAAGCTTTAAATATAATCTTTCAGATGAGACCAAATAATCAATTTTCATTTTGGGACCCTTAAGGTACCTTTCGATATGATGGGTCACATATTGTGCACAAAGAAATGTGATACTTTACATTGAAAGAAAGAGGGGCTGATTAGGTTTGACAAAAGTGAAAATGGGGTCATATTGGGTTTGAGATTTACATGTAAATCATGAAAACTGATCAACTTGCCCAATGGCTATAATGCTAAGATGAGCTTAAGGGTATGATCCACTTTTCATCCTCAAAGTCACCGCTCTATCAAAATTGAGATTTTTAGCTGCAAAGAATCCTTGACTGGTATATATTACAAACCCAATCAGTCTAGAGATAATGTGTCATTTATCGGAGTCCCGACAGTAATTACAACACAGTAGCCTATATGGGGATTATTAAAATGCTGAAAAGCTTGTAACTTGAAAATGAATGGTTGGAATCAAGTGAAATGTTCAGCATACATTTAAGTTGCGCTCTTCTTTTTATTTAGCTAGAAACAAGGTGAGGGTTTGTCATATCAGAGTCATGAATTGCACCTCTAAAGAATATATCTCTGTGCGTATTTTTGATCATTGGTCTTATAGCATGTGTCTAATTTAAAAACCTAAATGATAAAAAAATCTAATAGAAAGACATGAATCAAATATTGCAATAAAACAGTAATAAAAACAACAAATTTCTTCACAGTGCAACAGCTAAACATTGACGGGTAGGTCCCATAAAATCATACATTTGCCTAACAATGTAACATATACAATTATTTGTTTATATTTATAATATCTATCATGAAATGTGTAAATAAAGAATTTGCTTCAATGAATGATACCCAAAACTTTTGTCCTATGTTTGTCCTGCACCCGTATTTTCTCCTTGTCAGTTCCATTTTAGAGTTAATATTGGGGTTAGGGTTATCTGACATGGTTTCAGACTAGTGAAGTTTCGGGACACAATTTATGTAAACTGTTATACTATTTGGCTATGCAGTGCTCTGGTGCCTTGATTTTTATTGGCGGCAACTTTCAAGGCAGCGTTGAGGAAGCAATCATCATGCAGTATCCTGATTTTAACCGCACCTGTAATTATTTGCACTTTTGGATTGAACCCGCATTTGTTATGTAACTTGGACCCTGGGAGTAAAATAACTAAAGTTATTTTACTCCCAGCTTGTACCTGTACCCCACTGTAGTGTGACAATATTCAATACTGAAGTTTATACACTTACTTATCAAGGAAGAAGAAGAACCTGTTACGGTTTTACTCTAAATTGATCTAACTCTAAAGCACATGCTCAGCTAACTACGATCTTGTGTTAATGGGGTACCTCAAGGATTCAGACAAGCTGTGTTCCAGCACAGATTTTCAAAGATAAAAATCTATGGTTTAAGACTGACAAGTAGTGTAAATCAAAACATCAAAAGTTGCCAATGTCTACAGCACTATAACGGTACCTTTAGGACATCTGTGTGTATTTTTGATGGCCTAATAATATAACAGGTTTGACAAGCTGCATCCCATAATACGATTGCTAGGAGGGAAATTGATAAAGGATGTGATACATTGCAAGTTCAGGGTGAATGAAGGATGTGATTAGCAATGCAAATTGGAGCAATACACTAAATTCGTCATGTAAGTGTAAGAAAGTCGTATCTGCAATAGCTGCCATTTGTCATTGATCTGGATTGCTCTCTGTATAATCACCAGTCGTGGGTCAGTGACTCTTGAAATTGTTCTTCAGGTGACGGTGTCACCTGAAGAACCATTTCAGAGCCACTGATATATGGCCGGAAAATTTTGGGGGATTTTTCACATTCTAGGTATATAAAAGTATACCTTTTTAGAAGCGGCTTTTTACCCTGAACATATTGGTGATAGGCCTATCATTTTTTTGACCAAAAAGTCGATTTTGGCAAAAAATGCCAAAAAACATATTCTTTGCCCAAAAAATGCCAAAAAACATATTCTTTGCCCAAAAATTGTTGGGAAAGCCTCACTTAAATTTGCATTCGTTAAATTTTGCTTTTCGGAAAGTAGAAACAAATGTCTAGGAAAGGTTTTCTCAAATTTTTGATTTTGATTTTAGTTTTTCAAAAAATGCAAAAATCCCATCGCTGCCATCAAAATGGCAATTTTTTGCCTATTTTTGGCAATTTTTTGAAAAATTAGATAAAAAACAAATATTTGAGAAAACCTTTCCTTAACATTTGTTTCTAAAAATACGGTTTTTGGCATTTTTTGCCAAAATTGACATTTTCGGTCAAAAACTGATATCATCATCATGTTCAGGGTAAAAATCCGCTTCTAAAAATGTATACTTTTATATAGTTTATGCAATTAGTTTGAAAGTTACAGTACAAAAACGGTTTATGCCATTTGAAGGTCTACCCCAGCCTTAAGGCAGCCATTGCAGATATGACTTTCTTGCACTCACATGATGACTTGTTGTTAAAAATAACATACAAAATTTGTTTCATTCTTAAGGCTTAACTTGCACAGGTAGAATGTGAATACCTTAGATTAAAGCAATACTATTAAGTGTAAAAAATAAAGCACCCCTGTCACCAATCACTTTTGATTTTATAGCTTTTGGGTTTGTTTTGGGTAGATATTAATACCTTCTAAATGATTTGGCTTAAATATGCTTACTTTTTCTGTCATGGCTATTTGTTGAATTAAATTCTGGATCCCGAGTGTAATTCCACATGTACGTATTAGTATAGGAAAGCATGCATACACTTTTTATCAATTTTTCGGTGTCAAAACAAGTTTTTGACAAAATGCACTTAAAAATGCATTTAGATAGGCACATTCCTTCATTTTATGCTATTTTTACTCTAAACCATTTTTGATCAAAATCTTATAGTATTGCTTTAAAGAAACTACAGATAGGAAGCAAGACTATTTGCAATCTATTTGATTTTTTAAAAATCTTTAATAAAAATTGAACATTTCGCAATCATATGAGTCTTAAGAATTTGACGACAGTTTGACCAAGGGGATTGTGCCATGCTGATGATGCCACGCCTGGACCGATGTTTCTGGATTGCGTAGTGTTCTGTGTCCTGGGCTTCAGTAACTTGACTATGCACGACTTACATTTTTTGCCAAATTGTGCGTGCACACACAAGCAATAGTGCTTGAATGACTTGACATGAATGCATTCTCAGTCAAATTACCGATCCTTTGCCAGAGTACGGTGAATACCTGCTGTGCCAGATGACTCTTTTGCATCTTTAAATTATGTTTATATTTAACTCATACAAAGATTCTTGTCATTTGATTGGTTAATGTGGCGTTCATCATTTTTTACTCATCGGCAAAAATGCACTTCTCATTGCAAATGGAAAATGAAGATGCACTCCGTTCGTCAATGCATAGTTGACTGTATAGTATAAATAGACCTTTCAAGACATAGTCCTTAAGAAGTGAAAGGCATCAAATGATAATAATCTTTATATGAGTTTTATAAAACAAATAATGAATGTTTGAATTCGTGCAATGGAAAGAATATTATCATTTAATGAAAATGAAATGAAATGTTCCATTTGACTCGGCTTCGCCTCGTTAAATGGAACATTTTATTTTTCATCTCATGAAAATTTTCTTACCATTACATTTGCACTCATAACATTCATTATTTGTATAATGACCCTAACTCACTTAAGTTGTAAAATATAAGGTTTTTTTTCCGGGAGAGGCGACAGGAATGGGGTAAGGGATATTTAAAAATTAATCCTTTCAAGATATCATTTTCCTTTTGGACAACCCTAAATTAATTTCAATGGTTTTGTAAAAGAAAGAGCGTTAAAAATGAAAAGAAAAGTGGGGTAAACTCAGAATAATGAAAAAAAGGGTTCCGAAATTTTGTTTTATTCGTTTAGTTTTTAATGAAGGTTAATTTGACACATTTTTTATGCATTGTCTTCCAGGTAAGCCCCGAAAATAGAGCAAAATAAACTAGTAACGAGTGGCTACGAGTGCTCCCAAACCAATGAACCTTCAGTGATAAAACTTTTTACGGTTGATTTCCTATACCACAAAATGCTGATTTTTCAAATATTTGCTACCTATAGAATTTTTAAATTCTTGGCATGACAATTGTGAATTTCAAGTGGATGCAAATTGGGGAAACAAATATGGGGTCACCGCCTGTCTTAAAAAGATAGCTGGACATGAAATCTAAAAAACAATTTTCATTACTGGAAATTTTGAAATTTGGTTTTACAGTAAAAAAAGTTATATGTCAAGTAACCTAACGCAAGTTTTCAAGTTATTGCTCATTTAAAGGAAAATGACATCATCATATATGACGTCATAGGGCGCCTAGATAGTCAGCGACCCCCATTTTTTATTGCTGAATTTTGACGTTTAGACTCTAATCTATTAACTGATAAAAAATAAACAAAATCCATGGGTAGGAACTTATCACTGTGATCGCCCTTAGCTTTTACTTCTATTTCGTAAGAAATAGACCTTTGTTTTTCAAAGTAGGGTATAGTTTATAGTTACAATATGATCAATAATGTAGTGCTAGTGGTGTGACAGATACACGGATGTGTGTAATTTGAAAAACACAAGTGTATTTAAGCTGAATAATTATGAGTAATACAAGATGTTGCCTTAGTGAATTACCCTAATCATGATGGCTGTTTGCAGTTTGTGCAATATACCACATGAATCAAAAAAAATTGTGCATTGATTAAAACTGATTTTGACCTTCATAAAAGCACCAAATTATAAATTTCTTGTTAATGTAGTAAAGCCGATTAAATAAGCTTTCAAATGCAGAAAAAAATATAGAAATGGGATGAATAATACAAAAGATATGACCAATTTTGTAAGTACTTCTTAGGTTTTATCATGATACCATAACCCATAATTGTGATATATACGTGTAATATCTTGCTTAACTGTGTAAATCCCATTGGAATGGAAGAAAAAGAGACATACTTACAAAATTGGTCTTAACTTTTTATTTTTCATCCGATGTCCATCATTTTTTCTGCATTTGAAAGCTTATTAAATTTGCTTTACTACAAGAACAAGACATTTATGATTTGGTGCTTTTATCAAGGTCAAGATCAGTTTTAATCCGTGCACAATTTTTTTTGATTCACGTGGTACAAACAATATTGTATACATTTAACTGGACACAACAATTCTATGGCAGATATACTCTGATGATACTTATTTTAAAAGCTACCAAATATTTGGTGCTACTAGTCCTCTATAATACATTTTCTAATGTCAATTGCAATGAATTTTCATTTAAATAAATACTGTGGATTTATGGTGCGCTATGCCTCCCAGATTTGTAACTCACTCGGCCTCTGCACACTTTACAGATGTTCGCTGACCACTGTGGACCAAGTAAGCTCCATTCCACACCAAGCATCATTGCAGGTTCTGCGGTAACCTCTAGTGGCACTGAACCTTTATCAGCGCACATACACACCATTGCAGCCTGGATCAGCTCCACGACTTTCGTACGGATTTCCTTTAGACAATTAGCAGTTTGTTCCTTGTCCAAGGGAATTCAAGCACACTAAACCTTATGGCACTCGGGACCTTCTGCACTGCAAGCGAGCGCCTTGCCGTTTGAGCTAACTTGACTTTTTTCGGGTATTTGGCTAAATTACTGTGTGTACATCAACTTCATGAAATGCTCATGTATTAAAATAAATCAATAGGCCTATTAGTGTCACAATATTGCAAAAATATTACATTGGTAATAGGATTATACTGTGTTACAGGCACTTGGTCCTATTGCTTTAATACAAGTAAGGCCAAAAAAAAAATGTTTGGTTGTACTCAACCGACCGACCCAATATTTGAGGCCGACCCTTATTTTTTTTTAAACATGCAACTTGAAAAACCCCAAAACTTGCTCTAAAACGGCGATCAAGTTCTGAATAAGATCCCAAATAGCATGTCTTGCACTGGCTGGCCAGCGTAAAATCATTGTAGCGGCGACGTCAGGTTTTAATATATACATCGTACAAACAGCATGTGAACTTAGACAGCAGACTGCGACTGTTAAATGACATATTTTGACAATAGAATCTCAGTATAGTTGTTGTACAATGTTTTTAGGTGACGAAAGAATAAAAATATTTTTTTTGAAATATATGTTTAATTTCATACAAAATATTCATTGATACACTAAATATATATTCTTAAATTCCTTACTGTCAATATTTTGCAAAAACAAAATCATTTTATTTAAAAACTTACATTTTTAACACGGTGATGTTGCGCACCACGAACACGTACTACACGGGAATCTGTTCCGTTGCTACTTGCAGCCATGGATCCCAAAATACAGAGTATGCTGTCGCTGTTGAGCTAAAACAAGGGCCGAATATTCTTGTTTCCATTCAAACTGTCATCAACACTCAATGAAGTTTATTTAAAAAAAGCTTGAAACCTGAACCAAATGCCACCATTCTTAAGACGGAGGATTCAGAACGGAAGACGGGTCCATGTCCATGGCTTCAAGCGGAACCCATGCTTTGCTTCTTACGTTCCACAAGGCCGTATTATTTAAAAAAAAAATAATAGTAAAAATAAATTCCGACCGACCCTATCTTTTTAGACCATTACTAGTACAACCAAACATTTTTTTTGGCCTAATTTACTACATTTACTCAGTGAGCTTGAAGTATAGGCAAAGCCAAATAAAATGTTTTATCCCCGCCCACCCTGATTTTTAAAGATTGTGAAATTTACACAGTGACATTTATATTTTTGTTATTTTCCTGTTCCATAGCTTTGCTTTTGAAACTGTTGTGCTGAAATAAATACTTAAAAGTGTTTGATGATCATTTATAAACAAGATTTCACACACTTTTTTAAGGCTAGGGTAGACCTTCAAATGGCATAAACCCTTTTTGGACTCTAACTCTCAAACTAATTGCAAGTTTTTGACAAAAAATATCAATTTTGACAAAAAATGCTCAAAACCATATTTTCCCCAAACAATTTCTGGAAAGCATAACTAATATTTGCATTTGTGAAATATTGAACTTTTTTGCATTTTGGAATCTAAAAACAAATGTCTAGGAAGGGTTTTCTCAATTTTTTAACATTATTCAAAATAATACAGGTCAGTGTACATCTGGACCAAAATCTGCACTTCTTTATGGCAATCCTAAAATATGTGATGGCTCACCCCGAAAGGGGGACTTTGCAGATGATATCAATTTTGATTTTATCATTTCATCTGTTACAGCATTTTCTAAGCTTTAAAATGACACCTTACTTGTTGAAATTGATCAAGGCGATCAAATTTTACAACAGAAAATGTGCTGGAAATTCTTATTATTTTCTTTATTTTTTGCTGCCTATTTTCATCAGTTTCTCGAATAGTGTTCTGTCGCAAAGTCCCCCTTTTCGGGGTGAGTCATCACATATATGTTTACGCTGATGTAGAAAACATATAGGTATATTGACATTTATTACAATTTAATTAGTACATAAATTCTAACTTGATAAGGATCAGATACAATTATTGTTTTGATATTTATTGAATTGGTCACAGAATCAATATAATGAACTTTTGAACTGCTGGTGTAAATGTCGATAAGGTGCATACAGACATGGGGAACTAACTCCCAGTCCTCTGTGTACGGCCTTTTCATCCCAAAGATAGGGGCATGGGCTTATTGTCGGGAGCTAATGCAGTGGCGGATATATATGGGATGTGAATTTTATTGGGGCTGATATAAAGTAAGCTTTTGTGCTAACAAAAGTGTCCATCTAAATAGGCCTATTCTAGGCTGAGTTTGCAGGATTTTGCCAATGTTACAGTAAGGATAGGTTGCCACTGAGAGAAACTTGAGGTATGCATTCTATAAGTTGTTATCTGATGCAGTAGCAGATAATAGTAAAATTTTACAATTGTATTTAATAGTGGCCGTATTTCGGGTTTTTTGTTTGTTTTTGTTTTCCCTCTCATTCTTGTTTAAAGAAAAAAAAAATCCTTGGCCAGCGTGCATATATTAACCAGTACTGGCTGTACAGGTTTGTCCATTTGTATGAGCTTGGAACTAGACAAACAGTGGCCGGAATAGGCCAGATGTTCTATAGTTAAGCTTCTGTCTCCTTAGAACAAATAAAAACATGTTTGTTTGGCCATAAATGCCCTTTCGGAGGAAGGTTGGTCTGTCTGGAAAAGTTTTTTCAATAGTTTTAAAATTTATCTCAGCCATAAAGCAGTACAAATGTAAACCAGGGCCAAAATATGGGTTGAATATGAATGATTTGAAATGCTGTAGAAGATCAAATGAACTGTTGAACATACTTGTTTGCTGAATTACTTGGAAAAAAGTATAGAAAAAACAGTTTTTCTGGGAATTTGAAAATTAGGGTCGGTATTCTTTTGTATAGTTATTTTCCCCCAGATTTTTAAAATTAGGGTTGCTTGGAAAAGGCCAAACAAACATCTTTTTGTTTTTCTTTTGGACCAACCTGGACAAATAATAAATAAGATGTGCAATTGAGTTGGATTAATTGAACTTTAGAAAAAACAAGACTTTTGTAAAAAGTAGGATCTTGCCTAAACTGTCCTGAAATATTAAATGGAGCAGCCTAGATTCCAATTCAATTAAAAAAGTACAAGAATCCACATCAACATTACTAAAATTGATACAGAATTAACTTGTAATGATGTTTCATTCTCTGCCAGTTGTCTGATTTTAACTTTGTCCAGTATTTTCTTAAATCCAAAAATGTGTATCTCTGGTGGATTTACCAGTTGAAAAGATTGAAAGAGAGAAAATCAATCTAAAGTAATTTATTTGTCCACCTCGAGAAGGCTTTAGAGCAAGACGTTTCAAGATGTTTAACTAGAAACACTGTTTTCACACCATTTCCTATGCCCAGTCATAAGAATTAAAGTTGGTAAAGAACTGTATTCCCTCCAATTAAAGGTGCGCTTAATTTACCTTTTATTAGTCACAGTGTAGAATGATAGAAAATTTTGGTTTTGCCAATGTACTTTATCACATTTTGCCATATAAAAGTGTGTTATGTTGTTGGGTTGACCATGACAAAAACATCCATTAAACCATGAAAATTTCTCTAAAATTATGCAATGCCATATGGTCCTTTTTGCCTATCTGACAGTTTTAGACCAATATTTTATCCAAAGTAGAATATATATTCTTGATTTACTTTTAGTAGCAGATGTTTATAAAGGAATCTATGGGTATATACTGTGACACAGTGGTGAGAACATTGGGCTCATAATCAAGAGGTGGTTGATTCAAGTCCCAGCCCGTCCACTGTAGTGTTCAGTCTTTGAATAAGATTCTTTATCCACTTTGTTCCTCCACACCCAGGTAGTTGAGTCTAGCCTAAATGCTATGGAAATGGAGACGAGCACCACGACCGTTAGCAAACAAGGTTTACACTTTACCCTACCTTAATTACAAAGCATTAATGAATAAATTTCCTTCAATATGTAAGACTAAATTCAACATATCTTCAACATATCTTTTTTCTCTCATTTACCATTTATTATTGGAATCATTAAATTTCCTACAAATCTGCAGGGTGCATGTGATGAGGGCGTGTGTGACTACTCACTGGTAACGAAAATGCACATCGCATATCTTGATTGGTTGTTTGACGCGGCGATTGCATGAAAAGAAAAGTCTTTAATACTACACAAGGTGATACGCTTGATTACTCTTGGTACTTGATGCGGTGATTCCTTCCTTATCAGCAAGTTCCTGCTGTACTGGAATATGTGACTGGAAGAAGTGACATCAACAGCCTGTAGACATAAATGAGGGTGTTTACTCTCCGCATTTGATGTGTTCCAAATGTCATGATTTGTAGAAAATTTAATGACTTCAATAAAAGTAGACCCTTTGATGATATAACAGAAAGAGAGAAAAATTATTGCATGATAATTCATTTAATATATGTGTCCCGCCGCTGCAAAATGATGCAGTTGTCATCTCCTACATGTAGCTCATTGTAGCATATCATATGTATCCAGCTTGGTCGATATAGTTAGAGTTTATGATTACCGTTTGTTTCATGTCTTTGTTGTACATATATAATTATTTCCTCATGGAACTGTATCAATTATTGATCCGGTATAACTCTTCAACTATTTACAAGGCCGTGATAGCTGTTGGCAATCGAAGCATAGATACATTGGGTTACTGGGATCACCACCAACACAAGGGTTAGATTAGCTCAGTTGGTTAGAGCATTGCAACGGTATCGCAAGGTCGCAGGTTCGAATCCCGCATCTACCCATTTCTTTGCTTCATGTTCTAAGTATTTGTTAATTAATGTTTGCCTGCATCATTTAATGATCCAGCTTGGTCGATATAGTTAGAGTTTATGATTACCGTTTGTTTCATGTCTTTGTTGTACATATGTATACTAGTTGTATACATCAGATATGCTACAATAAGCAACATGTACGAGCCGACAACTGCATCTTTTTGCCGCGGCGGGACACATATTTGCCTACAGAGTATTTCCAACATGCAAGACTAAATACTACTATATATATATCTTTTTCTTCATTATATTTTTCAGGACTAGCAGGGGCCTTATTCATAAAACTCCCTTACACTTAAGTGCAACTTTTACACTTAAGTGTAATTAAGTTCAGGGGCGTCGGAACCGTGTGGGCCATGTTGGCTTTGGCCGCACCACTTTTCAGCCAGAAAAAGTGAAAAAACCTCTAATATAGTCCTAGCAATAAGTGTTTCACTTACACTTAAGTGTGATTCCCTTAACTTTGAAGTTCAATTTTTGCTTTATTGCAGTGCATCATTTTCATTCTATTTCACTACAATTTTAAGTGCTATAAAATCCAAACTATAATTTGTAAAAAATATTTCCCAGGATTAAACTGACACTCTTTAGTCACACTGGATGTGTTTTCTTGTATGAAAAAGAAAATCTTGTGAAATATATGCTATAGAATACCCATGTGACTTAAGGGCAACTCTTAAGGGTGCTCCAAGGTCCCCTTAAAAGTTGCCCTTAAAATCTTAAAGAGTTAAGGGATTCCCTTAAATATTTGTTCATTTAAGTGTAACTCTAAGAGTTTGTCTTAAAATTCAGCAGATTAAAGGGAAACTCTTAACAAAGTTGCACTTAAGTGTGCTTTATGAATACGGCCCCAGAAACAAAGAGCCGTTGATGCAACAGCTGAAAGAGCCCAGGAGTTATTGCATGACAAGTTTATAATTCACCTCTGGCAGAGTATTTCAAACCTGACTAAATACTATATTTTTTCTTTGTTATATTTTTCAGGACCAGACATTTACCAATATACAAAGAGCCGTTGATGCAATAGCCGAAAGAGCCCATGAGCTCTCACATGACATGTCATATAATTCACCGTTTGCACTACATGCAAAAGACCACGGTTTAGATTTCTTAGGTAAGATACAGAGGGTGAATTAAGCCCTTCCCACCATTCAATTCAAACTGCTATTTCCACAGCGTATAAACAGCACACTTAGTGAACCAACTGCATAGACTTATATGATAGAACTACTGATGGAAAACTTGCTATAGAAAATTTATTATATTGTCCAAGTGTGAATGAAAAGGACCTTCAGAAAGAGGATAATCACAGCTTGATATCAATGCAAACAAATCTCAGTTGAACAGAGTTTTTCATTCCCAAAATACAGTTTGAAATAGAGTTAATTCAAACTGTTTACCATACAAATTAATGCAGTAGTGGAGTGACCTTGGTTAACATTCCATTGGGTCAACTGAGTGTTGCTGTGTATTATGGGAAGGGCTTAATTCACCCTCTGGGTAAGATACAAAGCATAGAGAAAATGTATCGTGCTTTCCATCATGAATTTCTC
>JXSR01S011101.1:87305-99673 GCA_000969725.1 Ophiothrix spiculata
CAGTTTACAATAACTTTTCGTAAGGCAGTGTTCATTTTTTAAGATCGACACATGTTTTTTTTCTTCAAGACTGTACATCAGTCTTTTGGAAAATGTGGTTGTAAAGGGGGGGGGGGGGTACTCCCATATGGAAGTGACGTACGAGTGCCACCAAGCACCTTGGAAGTAGGGGTCTTTCGGTGACAAATTGAGTACAAAAGGGGGTCTCTCAGTGACAAAGTGCAAAAAAAAATTATTGCATGATAATTCATTTAAAATATTTGCCTGCACTGGGACTGTTTGTAATGTGCTGACAAAAGTGGGTCTCTCAGTGACAAAGTGCAAAAAAATGGTCAACATTTTTTCCTTGATTTTTGCAAAATTTTTGATGATTTTTGCAAAATTTTTGAAAAATTATATCAAATTAAGAAAATGGCGGGTCATTCAGTGACAAAGGTTGTATTAGTGACAAGGAAATTTTAAAAAGAGGAGGTCATTGAGTGACAGTTGGTAAAAATAGAGGTCTTTCGGTGAGAGCGAGCCAAAAAAAATGGGGTCTTTTTGGTGGCATTTTTTTTGGTGGCACATGGCGTGTACGTCAAAGTTGAGTTCCCCCCCGGGCATTGCTTCCGATGGAATTGCTTGTAAAAGGAATTATTTGAGTAGTTAGTAATCAAGCATACCCAAAGTGAAAGATTATAAGGCTTGACATCCCAAGACATTCGCTCACCCGAGATACATTCGCTCGCTATGTTTGCTCTGACTTATTCAGTCAAATGGAGAAGTAATGACACTTCTCATCCTTGAATATAGGGTAACATCGATTTAATTAATGCCAACATCGATTTAACCAATATTCAAGCATTGTTAGCAATATCTTCCCTTCATTTTAGAGAATATGTCAGAGTGAATATTGTGAGCAAATGTCTCTCGGTTGAGCGAATGTCTTTGGACGCCAAGCTTTACAATTACCTTTGGTCACCATTTTTTCCTCGATTTGTGTGAAATTTTTGAATTTTGCAAAATTTTCAAAAAATTACATCAAATTAAGAAAATGGTGGGTCTTTGAGTGACAAAGGTTATATTAGTGACAAGGAAGTTTAAAAAAGAGGGGGTCATTGAGTGACAGTTGGTAAAAATAGGGGTCTTTCTGTGAGAGTGAGCCAACAAAAAGTGGGGCCTTTTTGGTGGCACATGAGTGACAGTTGGTAAAAATAGAGGTCTTTCGGTGAGAGCGAGCCAAAAAAAATGGAGTCTTTTTGGTGGCATTTTTTTTGGTGGCACATGGCGTGTACCTCAAAGTTGAGTTCCCCCCGGGCATTGCTTCCTATGGAATTGCTTATTATTTGAGTAGTTAATTAGTAATCAAGCATACCCAAAATGAAAGATTATAAGGCTTGACGTCCCAAGACATTCGCTCACCCGAGAGACATTCGCTCACCCGAGAGACATTCGCTCGCTATGTTTGCTCTGACTTATTCAGTCAAATGGAGAAGTAATGATACTTGTCATGCTTGAATATAGGTTAAATCGATGTTACCATCGATTTAATTAAGTAACATCAATTTAATTAATGCTAACAACGATTAAACAAATATTCAAGCGTTGTTACTATGTTAGCAATATCTTCCCTTCATTTTAGAGAATATGTCAGAGCGAATATTGTGAGCAAATGTCTCTCGGTTGAGCGAATGTCTTTGGACGCCAAGCCTCACAATTCACTTTGATTCATGCTGGTTTCATACCTATTGTGTAGCATTGCAGCTTTGTAGCTTTGCCGCTTCTTATCGCTCTGAAATTTGAATTCATTTCAACTTGAAAATCTTGCCCTGTGACAAAGTTTTGCAGATATCGATCATCTCAGCGATAACCGGAAGCGGCAAGTTTTTGCAGCGACAAAGCTACAAATCTACACGAGTATGAAACAGCATCAGGACCGTTTCATTACCAACAACTCACATGATTTCCAACACATTACAAACAGTCCCAGTGGAACAATGCATGATGGGAAGACCTTTATGATATCTTAACTTATGTGCACCTAGTAAAGAGCTGCTTCTTTTTTAACAACACATATCTTTGAATATTCTATCACACTCCATTTATTCAAAAGTTTCAAGGCATACATTTAAAATAGAAGACAATTTTACCCTTTGCTTAAGTTCAAAATCCTATTGTAACAGGGCTAGAATTTTGGCGCAAGTCCGAGAGTCCACTCGCGCAAAGACTCACGCAAACAAAAGCATGAGAGTCCAGTTAGATTCTCGTAGACTGTAGAATATTTCACACAATCTGAATAGAAGACAGTCCAAAGACTCTCGCAAACTCAATCAGGGAGAGTCCAAATGGACTCACGTAATTATAAGCCTCTGCGGAATTCTACCCCTGTTGTAATATATTTGTATTATTGCATGGACAGTCGTTTGGATCAGGGGAAGAAGTACATACAATCTGTCCTTTTTGTGTGTGTGTTGGGGGGGGGGGGGGGGAAGAGTACTTGCACAAAATATATGTACTGCCCAAATGAGGCGGTTTTTGCAAAAATCCCCTAAATATTGTTTCCCTTTTTAATCCTTGATTCCTAAGCATGGGTCAGAAAATATGCAAATCCATGATCCAAAATTTCTAGTGAAGATAATAGGGCTGTATTTTTTTTTTATGGCGTGGGGAGAATGACCCAAAATATGGATGACAGCCGAAGGCCTGGGCGAACACTTCGGGCCATTATCATGTGGGAAAATATTTGCTCCATAACATGATAATGATCAAAATAGATTGTTTTTGCCCAACATTTATTGGTCTTGCATATGAGTTTTTGAATATTTGGCTCATTTACATCATGTTGAGAATCCCCCCCCCCAGGTTTGGGTAGGAGTTAACTGAGAGTGTTATGCATCATTTATCAACCAGAAGGCTTTCATAATATAGGGAGACTCCTATATTGCTATTTTATATTGAGGCATGTCAGTTTTGTGTAACTGCACTGAAATTGAATAGCCAGAATAAGAACATCCCAACTCTAATAGCTCCCTTCTGTTAATTATATTTATAAAATATAAATGCATACAAATTTCTGAAAATGCTTTCACATCACTAAAATAGCATTTCCATGTCGGTATCCTATTCATATTGTCACATTTGACCTTGTAGTTGACTTGTTTAGACATTGTTAGATAATTGTTATAGTACATAGTTGCTATATTTAAACAGCCATTGCAAGAACATCCCAACTCCATGAGCTCCCCTCTGCAACTATATGCTAGGAAAATTATCTAAAAATGTATAACAAAGTCAACTACAAGGTCAAATGTGACACTATGATTGGGATAAAGACATGGAAATGCTCTGGTGAGCATTTGAAAGCATTTTCAGAGATGTATATATGCATTTATATTTTACACAACTTAACAGAAGGGAGCTATTGGAGTTGGGATGTTCTTATTCTGGCGTATTCAATTACTCAATGAGTAATGAGCTGAGCAGCTGCCATTAGTTATAGTCATCTTATAACCATCTCAGCAAACAGTATACTTTAATTAAACCAAAAGTAGGAATTGAAACATTCTACATCCTATACTTTAGGGTAAACATTACTAATTCATATCCTCAAAATAAACTTGTGCTGTACAACATATTAGAAAATACCAAAAAGCACCACGTTCCTATTTTTGCCATTGTTTACTGCAAAAACATGACATTTTAATGCAACTGCATCACAAAAGGTGTCTTTATTTGCTATATTCAGGATTATGTATATATAGATAGCATTAGCACTATTTTTGTCAATTTTTAGATAAGCTAATGTAGTCACATATAGAGCTGTCATGCTACCGCAGACAAAAACCACACATGTTTTACGAGTCACAGCAATACACCTAGAAGTTACTACCTGTGTAGGCCTTGTCTGCTGTGGCATGCCATCTTGGCTGTCTATTCTTTTTCTATATGTGAGAAAAATTTGAAAACTGCTATTTTAGTTTTGAACAATCTGATGCGTTGGTTGCAAAATAATTGGCCGCTGACCGATGTCTGATAATCAGAAGGAAGCTGTAAGGCCAGAACATCAGTAGGCCTATAACATCTGCAATTGCTTGCGTTACCCAGTTGGTCATCGGTCTGCTGCCAATTGTTTGGTGACAATAACGAAAGACATCATCAAAAAGCTGCAAGTTTAATCCGTGTAGCATGTTTCGATGCTTTACCAGCTTGCAAACGTTGCCCTGTCTCAGCATGAACACCTTCCGGTCACCGACCATTGTCATGGTGTTCCCGATCCACATCCTCTGAATTTCATTCCCGTATGACTCCGTAAGCATGTCATAATTTCTTTAAAAGGTAAATGTAACCAGGGTATTAATAAAGATGTAAACATTTTGGACAGTTCATATTTTATGTAATGTCACTTATGTTTTTACTGCCTCTATATTAGGTATTGAGCAATTTCAAAAATAATTCATATATTGTGAAAGTTGTAAGCAATATGACATTAATGTTTCTCTTTTGTGTCTATTCAACATTGCAGGTGGCAAGCCAGACGATATTACTGTCCTTCTGTCTGCTGTTCAATTTGAAGATGATGAGGATTTCTTATAGCAGAGATAGGCCTGTATGGATAGAGACTTTACCTTAATTGTGTATGTGTGTGTATCCCTCAACCCAGCACCCAGCTCAAACTGACACCCAAGAAATTGAAACAATCGTGATGGAAAGTGAAGGAACCCAGCAAAGGAGCCTTCCAGAGTCGTGTTCCTCAATCAAGCCCCAGAAAAGATACATGCAGAAAAACAAGCCATATGAGGTTCAGCATCAAACTGAAAAGGAACTCGGTAGAGGGTCCTATGGCCCATGGTGGTGTCCCTTAACTTAGCACCAGAAAATGGTGCAATCAAGCAAAAAACAAGAAATGGTAAGGGGGGAAATATCACACTGAAGAAGGAATTCCCAAGCAGAGGAGTCTGCTGTAGCAGTGACCCTTAAGTCAGCACTAGAAAAAATGTATAATCAGCTAGAAAAGAAAGCCAGTGGGAAGTATCAAACTCTCAGATGGTAGTCTAAGCATTGGAGCCGGCCCCGAGTGTCCCTTAACCAATTGCAAGCCCCTGTCAATCTGCTTGCACTAGAAAGGGTTAACTGTTCTGTTCAAGAGCTGTGATTTACATTTTCCGATTCTCAACTCAAGGCTTGTTTATGAGGTGCTGTATAAATAAAGCACTGTAAAGACAGATAGAAATGCACCATCATTTTGTAATACGAATTTAAGGATGTTGAACACCAAGACGGATGTTAATTGAATTATTTATGTAGGTTTGATTCCAATTATCAGAAATTGTGTCCAAAGACATTCAAGACATTTGCTCGTGCTTTTCATATCTACCGATTCCAGAAAAAACACTTTGTTCCACCGACCTGAGATAAATAAACTTAAAGACTCCAATGGAAAGAAGAAAGAAACATTCACTCTTGCCCAGTTATACAATATCTGTGGATAGTATTGGACATTCTCTATCCATTTATGCAAATAAGTCTGAGGGAATGTTTTATGACAAATGAATGTCTTTGGATGCAAAGCCTTATTATAAGGAAGTTTGTGTGGTCTAGCGGAACACTGCAGAACTCATAATCAGTAGGTCATGTGTTCGTACCTCACTACAGCCAACGAGTTATGCCCTTGGGTAAGGCGTTTATAGGTCAAACAATAATTTATTGGACAGTGTAAACAAAAATTCAGAGTACAGGGCCCCATGGTTTATGAATGCTACCCCTACCATGGATTTTTGTTTAAATTGTCCAATAAATTTTTATTTTGCCTGTACTCTCAATTGCTTCATCGACCCGAGTGTTATATGGGAAATTACTTGGAATATAGTCAAGGAGCGCCATCTAATTATATATCGAAACCAAGGACATGGTAAAAGACAGCTGTCCGTGTTCTATTGGTAATGTAATAATTATAATAATAACAAGCGCTTTGACCCGATGTTCAATCAGAAAAAGCACTATATAAGTGGGACGATTATTATTATTATTATAAGTCAAATATTGATCAGTTACTGCTTGAGTCAGTCAAATCTGATTGGTCAAATACTTTTCATGCAGTCTCCGATTTCAACTAATTAAGCAAAATTGGGCCACAATTTTGTGCGGCCGGCTGCAACCTGGCCACGGTCTTAATTTTCCAAGATGGCGACCGCAGGCTTGATTTAATATGCACCTCTTAATAATTTCAAAACATGTAATGAATATTTTACAATAATCTTGAGGTGAACAATCAAACCTACGGTCGCCATCTTGGAAAAGTAAGACCGTGGCCAGGTTGGGGCTGGCCACACAAAGTTGTGGCCTTATAATTATTGTGCTCCAACACCTTACTACTCTACCCATATTTTACACTGTACTAACAAACTTTAGAAAGTCCAAAAATATCAGTCATATTGACTGCATATGCAAGATGGTTTGATTTCTAGCTGATATTGTATGTAACTCACTGACTAGTCTTGGGTGTCAAAATCCACAAACCTAAAGTTGATTTTATACTCATCGTATAGCCAAACAAAAATGCACCGAGCATGTGCACATTGAGTTTGTGAGCTCTGAAACCCTATGCGCGCATGCTCGGTGCATTTTTATTGCACATTTGCATTGCGTAGAAAGTCAGCATAAGACTTACATGTCAGATACTCCAACTCAACTCATTAGTCTTGTGACCTTTGACCCATGGCCATGTTCTTTTGACAAGTTCCGTTGATCAGAGGCTTCACTTTACATGAGTTGGTCTTCATCTGTTTCCAGTCTTTGGTAATGGTGTGATAAAAGTTTTAGCAATGTGCATTGCTCAACATACGTCTATCGATTCACTGTTTATACATTTGCAAGTGCACCATTAGTGCATGCATGTAAATGGTGGATTGGCAGGGCTTGTTGGCAAGAGATGATTATTGCTGAACTTTGAATGCACAGGAGTCTGTATTTTAAATCTATGCACTGTACTGATTTATCTAAAGCTCTCCCAAAATATGTTATGTTTGTTTCTTTGCAATTGAAATTGTATTTTTGCTGTTCAACCATATGGGGCATTATTTATTGTTTTTGTTCAAGCTTAATTTTCTGAAAAAGTGTTACCTGATGTTTATTGTAATGTTTCTAATGTAATATTGAGTGTATTTCTATAGAAACGTCTTGATGCAAAAACATTGCATTTTATTTCTTTGGTAAAAGCCACTCATCACCTTTTTTGCCACAGCAATACTAACCTACTCTTGAGTAGAGTTTTTGACATATTATAGCAGTAATTTTTTTCTGCAGAAACTTTATATCACTACTTTCCAAATATATCACTTATATGTGATGACTCACCCCGAAAGGAGGGACTTCGCAGATGATATCAATTTTGATTTTATCATTTCATCTGTTATATCATTTTCTAAGCTTTAAAATGACACCTTACTTGTTGAAATTGATAAAGGCAATCAAATTTTACAACAGAAAAACTGCTGGAAATTTTTAATTTTTTTTTTTTTTGCTGCCTATTTTTGCCATTTAATCGAAAAGTGTTCTGTCGCAAAGTCCCCCTTTTTGGGGTGAGTCATCACATATAAGGTTTCATGGCATCCATCTTAATGAGCAACACTAACAGTGAGTTTTATCTATAATTGTGTAGAAACAGACGCTAACCAAAAACCTAATTGTTATATTGCACTAAAAAGTGGGTCTTTGCAGAGATCAATACACTGAGATATGCAAGTGTTTGGCAAGCAAAATTGAGGTGTGATATTAAATGAAATTCTAAGTATGAGACCTTATCTCACAGAATGAGCAAAAAATGTTCCCGAGCTATGATTTTAAATAAACGGCCTCCATAGTGAAAAATGGAGGTGAGGTCAATTTTCCGGGTTTTTTTTTTTCATGTAGAATGCATCCATGCATATTTTGATATTATCCAAAGTTATCCAACTCTGAAAAGTTCATCAGCAATGGTTAGGGTGGACAAAATTGAATAACATAAAATATGTAAAAGTACTTTTAAGAAATGCTCATAAAATCAGCAAATGGCAAGAACCTTTAATGTACGGCATAAAAGTGAAGTCAGTAGAAAAGTCTGCATACCTGTCAAAATTTTCACATTCTGATGCGGGAGACGTCTGTAATCACTTAAATTTATGTGTAACATTTACGAGCAACTGACTCAAAACGATCTTATTTTCAATTTCTCAACAAAATGTTCACATGTTATACAAGGTCTGAAATCATGCAACACCCTAGCGGAACATTTTTTTCAAAGCGGGAAATGAGCGGGAGATTTCTTGAAACAGCGGCAAATATGGCTATAACTAATCGGGAGGTCGACCTAAAAGCGGAACACTCCCGCGTAAATCGGGAGACTTGGCAGGTATGAGAACAAAATACAAGAAAGAACAGGCTGTATGTTTTGTGGTACAAAAACTCAAAAAATGATTTTCGTTGCTAAAGACCTCCTTTTGATGTGACGGATCACAAATAAAGATAGTATTGAGATTGCGTTCTTTGTCTCACTGTGGGGGGGGGGGGGGGGGGGGGTTGTATTCAGAGCTTGTCAAAAACCGACCTTGGATGTATTTTACCATCTTTGTATCCAGTGTATAGCTCGGGTAAAGTAACTTGTTATTTTGGCATTGTAATTTAAATAAGGAATTTAACTTTTTCACTATTTTCATACGCACTTTGGGTGAACTACTCTCATATTATTATTGTAGTTGGCAAACAAAGTAAAAAAAACCTCAACGTTCTAGATAATATAAAAAATTCGGAGTTCCTCATTGTATTTATTGTTAAGTCTTACCAAAGTGATGCACCGTATATTCATTTATGTAATATGCATAAAGGTTTTGAGAAAGACTAACCAATCAAACTATGGTGTAGAATGATTAGGTCTGAACACTCCCTCATTGAGCACTTATTTTCCTAAACATTATTTTTATTTTTCTATAATTTAAGAAATCTGTTAGTGTTATAAAATACTGTGTTTTACTTTGTGGATATTATCATAAATGTATTTAAAATGATATTTATTTGTAGTCCCAATCACCCTCAACTTATTTTTGGTCCCATTAAGTAGGTCAAACTATAACCTTGAATGTGACTATGTGCATTTATCTATAGGTCAAACAATTATTTATTAGACAGTGTAAACAAAAATCCAGAGTACAGGGTCTCATTGTTTGTGAATGCAACCCTTTATCATGGATTTTTGTTTAAATTATCCCATATTGTTTTATTTTTGCCTATAGGACAAGACAGTAGGAATACCCGTAATCATTTTTTGTAGCAGAGACAGATGTAAACTTACCATTTATGCATGATTAATTATCATTCATATCATGGTGTAAAAGAATAGAACTTTTCAAAATCCACTCGGAAATCTCCGGAACGGCCATTTTTTCAACCATTCACGTGCAAGCTCATTTTGTCAACAAAAATTTTCAGAAAATCTCTCGCATTTTTAGTGCAATAAAAGTGAAAAATAAATATAACCAGACCCACATATTATTAGATACACTAATTCTGAACAACTTTTGGCTGGTGGAACCATACGCTCATTGACACATAGAGTGAAATTTCCATTAGAAATCGGCTGATTAAGCTTATATTTTAAGTCAGGGCGATCAGACTAAAAGTGACTCGTTAGTGTTATCCCTAATTACAAGTTCGAATTCGTACGCAGTTAGTTAACGTGAACATGGACGTAACATTCTGGGTATTGTGTTAGTGACTCACTTTTTCTGTTGGTAATTGCCGTTAAGTGTAAAATCGGCTTTTGGAATTCTTCGAAAGTCATGTTTTGATAAAGGTCTATTGAAATGTGGTTTTTTTTAAACGATTTTGCACACTTTGAGTGGAGGGCACAAACTTCTCTATCAGTCTCTGCTTTATATCTGCATGCTGACCTGCTGTCCTTGCCAAAGATATAATGCACACCTTTTTTTTTAAATTGTCAATGGTTGCAAATTTTCTCCATTCACTTTGTTTTTTTATCAGTTACAGACATTCTTTGTGACTTACAAAAAAGTGGAGTAAAATTTAAGGTCACAAATTAACTTTTTTATGTTTACTTACTCCAAAGAAAATATATAGTTTGCTTGTAGCCAATTATCCAAAAGCAGTATTCTGCAGTGTTTTAACCCGCGGTTTTAACTAACAGCAGTATTAAACACTTGATAATAATAAGCAAAATTAAGTTCTGTATTTCATATATTCCCCTGTGCAAGTACACAGTATCATGTAATTTCTTCCGGTTATTTTTATTTGTAAAAGGTTAATATTGAAAACAAATTGTAGGAAGGCCAGTAATTATTTGGTCTTAGCATGGTGTAAGTACCGTACCAAAAATCCATGCAAATTAGATGATGAAACTATGATACCCAGTGTTAAATTTATAAACATGAGGACAAAGTACGTAGGTTGGGAAAACAATTGCACTGTAATGCTGCTTTCATACTTATTGTCGCTTTGCAGCTCTGTCGCTTTCTTCATTTTTGCAGTTTT
Organism: Ophiothrix spiculata; assembly: GCA_000969725.1. Lineage (NCBI taxonomy): Eukaryota > Metazoa > Echinodermata > Ophiuroidea > Amphilepidida > Ophiotrichidae > Ophiothrix > Ophiothrix spiculata. Next base: position 97,803 of record JXSR01S011101.1, read on the forward strand.
TTTCGCTTTGCAGATTTGCCGCTTCATGTCGCTCTGAAAGTTGAATTCATTTTAACTCGAAAACACTTGTCGTGCAACAAAATTTTGCCAATATCGATTATCTCAAAGACATGTGGCCTTGCCGCTGCGAAAATCAGAAGCAGCAAGTTTTTGCAAAAAATATACGTCACACAGCAACAAAGCTGCAAAGCTACATGAGTATGAAAGCAGTGTAAGAATTTTTGACCAGAAACAGGAATTGAACTTGTTAAATTCTGGAACAATGTGAAGGAATTTTTGATATAAAGTTGCCTTTTAATCAATAACTGAATATAAATTTGCTTTTTAATCTTATTTTAAGAGTTTTGTTACAGCGACATAGCTTGTGAGGTTGTCTGTTCAGCATTTAATTATTCAACTAAATTCAAAATTCACACATATCTATTATATCCAAGGTTATTATTGGTCACCTAGCTTTGTGTCAGCAACGATTATACATGGTAAATAATAAATAACACAACCGTATTGCCAACTCTCGTGTCTTTTGATTGGCTTAAAGTTACTCTAATATGCAATCTGTGTTCTGATTGGCCGATCGAGATCATATGTTTTATCATATGATCGCTATCAGCCAATCAGCACATTCGATACTCGGTGATTGCTAGATAATAGATCGATAACTGATCAGTCATCCATCAAATTTCTGCTGGCGAATTGCGAGATGAAAAGGATGTTTCTTGACAGATTTTTGCCCGGATTTTGACTTTTTGTAGATCAAAAGGGTATGTGTCGGGCCGGTGGCAAGAATCGCAAATCAAGCAATTACACACGGACACATATAAATGAACTCCTAATTCAAATACACTTTTCTGGTGATAAATTTGTTTTATATGCCACTGCAATTATTATTTTCCAGGACATGCATATTATATGTGATGGCTCACCCCGAAAGGGGGGGACTTTGAAGATGATATCAATTTTGATTTTATCATTTCATCTGTTACAGCATTTTCTAAGCTTTAAAATGACACCTTACTTGTTGAAATTGATCAAGGCGAACAAAAATTTACAACAGAAAATCTGCTGGAAATTCTTATTATTTTCTTTATTTTTTGCTGCCTATTTTCAATAGTTTCTCAAAAAGAGTTCTGTTACAAAGTCCCCCTTTTCAGGGTGAGTCATCACATATTAGGTTAGTGTTATACACCTGTGTTCTTGTGGACAAAATCTGTTTGCATTGAAGGGAGTCAGCCTCGCGATTTCTGAAAAATAGATTGCAACTGTTAGGCTGCTATCACATAGAAGTATACGCATGGGTATACGGTATACGGTATTCGCCATACGCTCCTGGGGAGGCACTCATGTGTTTAGTGATGAGGATAATCCCTGTCAATTTCAAATATGAATCACTCCCTGGGGAGCATATAGCGAAAACCGTAAACCTTATATAGTTCCTTACAAGAATGTTGCCGTCAAAAATGATTTGTGAATCCAAATATTGAATGAAATGAAATTATTACACTCAGTGAGTGTTCAAATATTTTATGTATGACGTGAAATGATTAGACGTGAAATGATTAGACGTGAAGAAAAGAATATAAATATACGATGATATCTTTAACTGTATAAGATGAATTGCTGTTCTTGTTTTGAAGAATATCCAAATGTGTAATGTTTGGTGTGTTGCTCTATATTAAAGCCATCAAAAGCAAGAGAAAGGGTTTATTTGTTGATTATAGAAAAGGCTATATCATCTTTAATATTGAAAGTTCATCGTATCAAAACCAAAATAAAGTAATAAGTTACTCACGTTGACGTTTCGTGCTTTATGGGCAAAGCACTTCCTCAGAACTGATGATTTGGATTGTTGGATTTCTTCTGTTTCTGACATC
>JXSR01S011101.1:100363-128055 GCA_000969725.1 Ophiothrix spiculata
TGTGTAATGTTTTTGGTGTGTGGCTCTATATTAAAGCCATCAAAAGCAAGAGAAAGGGTTTATTTGTTGATTATAGAAAAGGCTATATCATCTTTGTTTTGTCATAACTGTAACTATGATTATTATGGTCATAAATACTTCCCATGACTAGCTACTAATGACTTGGTGACAATTATTTAGGCATTTTGTGTGAGTTTACATTGATTGTTTGTAAAACTACGTCTATAGACTGTCAGAATTCAAAATAGTTGAAATGTCGTCAGTTTGCCAGCCGTAAAACCGTTTTAAAGGGATTAGCTTAAAACAAATACAAATTTTGCAAGATGATGAAAAGGTCTGCTTGGAACATGAACATATAACTGCTGTAAAAATACATAAATCACACATGAAGGTTTTAGCAGAAAATGTACTAATTTGTGATTTACCAATTCACAAAACTGTAATACCATTAGCATACTTTCTCTGGCGAGTGCAATATTTTTTAGCGAGTACAATATTTTCTTTTATCACCCGAAAATAAGTCATTCAATATTATTATTATTATTTAAAATATCAGGCTTTTGAAAATAATTGGCATATATTCATTTTCCTACCTTATACTGGACACTGCATCTAAATGATCTTGGAAAGGGGCCCGGATGTGTACAATATTTTTAAGAATATTGTATGCATCCTGGTACTTTTGTAAAAAATGTACAGTACACAGTTTTATAGTATTGTACAAAAGCCTGATATAAATAATAATACACAAATATTTCCTTAATAATTTGAAGTGTTTGACAGAACAATGACGATATGAATTTTTGACAAAGATCAATGTATTAAATGTATGAATTAAAATGGGAGTGAAATGGCCGGATTCCAGAAAGCTCTTTCTCGACCTAAACCCTAATAGGATGTCTATATGTATTCCAATTATTGCCTTGTAGTACCTTGGTGGAATAAAACAAAATGGTGGTCATATGTTTCCAAGATCCATTCTAGTGTACTTCCAAACCAAAAAATTGCAATTGTTGTGTTTTTTCTGAGAATTATATTAATTTTCTGGGTTTAAAAAACACAGTTAAAATGTAGAATGAATAGTCTATATTGCTGATCCATTGATTATTGGACTCTGATGCATTATGGGAATGAAAAGGGCTCAAAATTTGCTGAAATGCAAGCCCTTTTCATTCCCACAATGCATCAGAATCTAATAATCAATGCAGTATAGCATATGAATATTGTACAGGAGTAGAATTTCTTGGAGACCAACAATACTTTGTACTTTCCCAAGTGGAGGCTTTGCGAGAGCAGACTCTCATATTCTCCAAAAAATCCAACCCCTGCTGAATGTGTATAAGAGGAAATCTTCTAGGGCACTCAGTTTGATCTTATGTGTATTAACACCGAAACTGTGCGTGCACTTCAGATGAAGATTTTGAACATTGAAGAGTGGCATTCACTCTCTGATTGTTACTTAATCGGTGTTTTTAATGTACAAAATAATTGACTTTTTATTGTTTTGCTGAGGGCACTTGCACATGCAGTATTGCCTTAGCTAGTAAATCGTGAAACCAATCCCTAAGGATCTGTAGCAGGTCAATGCATTATGGCCAATATACGCCGGATACCCTGGTCACATAACCTTGCAGCGAGGTTATGATGTTTTTACGGCGTCAATTAAGCGGACGCCGATCGGACACTGACCGGTGTCTGTGAGCCCTAGAGAATCGGGAAGCATGCCGCAAGAATTTAATTCCGAATTAAAGCCTTGCAGCTTGTAAACGATGTCTTCAGTTATGGTCCCATAACCACTGGTGTCCAACCGGGCATCGCAAGCATTCACCGGTGTCATACCGATGTTGCGTTTTCCTGCGACTTATGTGACCAGGATGTAAAACACAGAAGTGTCATGTACTGGATGTTCATGCCAATTTACACTGCTGTATGGATAATGAATTTAATATGTGACAGTCCATATCAAACGAGCTGTAAATGCAGCAAAATTTCAATTTGAGCTACAGGTGAAAATACATGTTAAGGTCATAATTTGCCGTAATTCTTGTGCTTACTTCAAAACACCAGCAAAACTTTCATTTCAAAGAAATGCTCGGAAATATGAAATATATCAGTATATTTTGAGGACAATCAACAGAAAATATATACAAATTACCGATCTTTGAACTTGTTTATCTCAGTTATACATTTCGCACCCTGACAACCTTTAACGGACCATAATTTGACTTCTGGAAATCGATTAAGTTCTAGGCCTTGTATTTTGAGGCGTGCGTGTGGGATAGCACGCACGCCTCAAAATACAAGGCCTAGAACTTGTATTTTGAGGCGTGCGTGTGGGATAGCACACCATCACAAGCCTAAAATGATATTGAGGAGTGCGATTTTAAGCACGCCTAAATCTGATAAAATTATACAGAACATGGGTGTGAGAGCCAGGTGATAAAAATAGCTGAAAATAGTGACAAAATGCTCAAAACAGGCTGAAAATGAAAGAAAAAGCTGAAATTACTGTATAAGTGGTATTTTCCACGCTACATTTTTTATTTTCGCGCAAAATTGGTTTAACTCGAAAATAAATCCACCGCGAAAATATATGTAATTGTTATAACGGAAATTCCATACTCCGCCAATGTTCACGTGCGCGAAAATAAAAACGCACGAAAAGGTCAAAAATTGGCTGTGCGCGAAAATATTGGCGTTTACAGTATGACTCTTTTGAAGGCATAAAAAAAGCTGAACTCACACCCCTGACAGAATTAGATACAAATTGCACAACTACAGCACACCTGGATATTCTGAAAAGTGCTTTTTGTAGCACACCAGGTATTTTCAAAATTCAAGGCCTGTGTTAGCAAATATTTAAAAAGTGAAAATGCTGCATTTACGGCTGGTTTGGGATGGATAGTCACATACGCATTACAGACACCACTGTATAATGGATTGAACATACTTGAAACTATCACGTAACGAATATCAATGTAATAAGAAACAAAATGATGTACGTTAGGCATTATCATGTAATAAGATCTCTGTTAGTACAGTGTTGAAGAATGAAAGTGCATGGAGCAGGATCCAGAGATATTGGGACTGTCCACACAAAGCGCAGATCCAAATCAGTGCGCATCTCTTCAGATCCACATCTCTGTGTATGCATATCACTGCATTGATAGATCCAGATGTTATAACCATGAAGATGCAATCATGATGCAAAGTGGTTTACAGAGATGGATTGATTTTCATCAGCTCCAGTGGATAGTCCATAATTGTCTCTACTTGTATGCCATCATTATAAGGTGTAATTTCAGCATATCCATGGTACTATTTTGCCTGGATTGTGTTTTGATGCAATAAGATGAGTTGCCTTTGTATGAGAAGATGACAAGAGTGTAATAAAGATTGTTTACCAAAACATGGATCAATTTAACGCTGCTGTATTTTATTTTGACGTCATTTCATGAAGGGCTATGATAAAACTAGGAAGAAGCAAACCAGTCAATATATATTGCTGTAAACAGAGTTGTTGTGTTTTCCTCACTTAAACCCATAATTATCCCACGTTTTAAAAAACTCAAATCTGCTTTATAAATTTGGCACTTTCCACGTTATGCTAATTTAAATTTTAGCACAAATTGCTTGAGGTTTTTCAGACTTAAGGCACAGGTAATCCTGGCACTTATTTCCAAAACCAAATTAACATTATTTGATTCTTTAACAAACACGATAAAAACAGGCAATAAACAAAATGCAAGATTTTTTTATATTAATTTGGAGGAAAAATAAAAAGGTTATCATTATATTCATCAGTGAAAAAGGCTATGCGGCAATTGGCTTTAAAATGGGGACAGAGATACCCATTCCATATTTTGTGTGGAGGTTGTGTGTTTAGCTGTGTGTGCCTTTTGCACAGTAACATGTTGTGTGTGCATGGTAACATGAAAATTGTACATTGAATTTAATTAGCTAATTTAGCCAGAGTTAAAAACGGGTATGGATGTAGCTGGAATGGTGGAGGTATGTACATTGTGCATCATATTTAGTCACAACTTTTCAATGATCCAATGATATGTCATGATTTTAAAGAAAATTTATTATTCTTTAAGACCAATAATACCCAAATAAAGGTATTTATCAACTCTAATCGCCTGTTAACAGTTATGGTTGGAGCAAGATGTAACGCAAATGGGTCCCACCTTGAAAAACATGACCATAGCTGATTTTTGTAATGTAGACCATTTGGTCAAGAAACATATATTTGGCTTTTCCAAATAAATGCTTGATTCTCAAAATAACTATTTTGAAATTTGGGGGACATTTTACCATATTATTGGACATTTCTCAAGTTACAGGACCTAGTTTTGAAAAATATAAAGTGTGTCCCTGGAGATGAATGTCTGTTAAAAGAGAGCTCGTGTGGAAAAGTGCAGGACTCCGAATCTGTAGGTCGCGAGTTCGAGCCCTGCTACGGCCAACGGGTTATGTCCTTGGGCAAGGCATTCAATCTCAATTGCTTCGTCAACCCGAGTGATATTGGGGAGCTGTTATGGTGAACATTACAATCTAAGTGCAGTGAAAGTCACAAATATTACACATATTTTAACAACTGTCTGAAAAATACAAAATCTTGAAAATTAAACTGTTGGTGTGTTGAGGTAATTATGGATTTCCCTAAGGCCTTGTATCCATTGGCTGTTCCCATATGCCGTGTGCCCATGTCTTGTTTTCCATTGTTTGTAATTGTGCGGCGCTACACAGATAATGAAGATCGTTTTGCTTAGTGATGATAGCAATTGTCTTATGTACGGCAGATATTCCTATGACCTGGTGCTCACCAAGTATGAACATGTTGATTGTTGGTGTCGCCAAGTCATAGTAATCATCTGCCGGCACCAGGTCAATGATATAATCACTAAGCAGAACAAAGTTTATTATCTGTGTAGCGCCGCACAATTATGAGCAATGGAAAACAAGCAAGGGCACACGTCATATGGGAACAGCCAATGGAGACAGGGTCTAAGGCGCTACTGCGTTTTATTGCCACTAGATAGAGTCGACGCTGGGTGCTCGACACTATAGCCCCTCACCCTCAGAATTAAGTATGGTAGCCACCAAAATTAACAAAAATCAATTGTGGCAAATGTACAGGAGTTGCTTATGAGATACTATTAGCTTCTATGTAGTTTTCTTCATTGTGATTCAATATTTGGCCATTAGATTCTAGCGTTGAGAGCTAGCATCGACACTATTCCAGTGTCAATAAAACGCAGTTAAGCCTAAGGAGCAAATCCAAAAACAGTGTGTTTCATGTTTCACGGCTGACCAGTTTCCTACCTAGAGTAAACCATCTTATTACTGATATAAAGTTATAAAAGTTCCAAAGCATTTATTTTCAAAAATTGAAAATTCAATATGATTCATTTGGTATGCATAAAAGGTAATTCATAAAAGTTCTAAATATAGATCCCAGTTGACTTTTGTTGTTGTTTTGCCCGGCAGTATACATGTGTAGCTTGCTTTGTACTGGGACCATACTTTCAAAACTCTGCTTTTCCACCATGCAATCATTCAATCGGGGCGGTAATTTTCAAAAACATACCATTTAGGTCCTGAATGATGTGCGTACATACTTCCGGGCATAACAATTGACATCATGGGTCAACTGGTCTATAAACTGTAATCACAACAATATGAAACAATGCTCATTTGATCAAATTTTGGTTAATCATCTTTTACATATACACATGTGGTAACATTCTTGAGGTATGTAGGTTGTTTATAGTTACGGTTACCATTCTAACAAGATAAGGGTTCATTGACCTTGCAACATTACACGACAAGATTTTAATTCTGCTTTTTATGTTTAAGGGCACAGTTAACCCTTTATTTTCAGAAATATATTATGCTTTGTAACTCAGCAACCGATAATTAAATACATATAAAAGTATAGGCCTACATTTCTAGATGTGGATTTTCATGTAGAAGATGATGGTTAGGTCGTTTTTGGACCAAAATGTATGATTTTAGACCAAGGGTCCAAAAACCCTTGTTCTTGGACCACTATATTTACAAACAACCTAACTGAATTTTGAAAAATTAAAAGTTGGACCTCTTATGCTTTTTAGAATCTAGAAACACATGTCTAGGAACGCATTTCTTAAATTTTTGATTTGTGCCTTACTTTTTGAAATATTGCCTAAAATAGGCCCACAAATGACCCAAAAAAAATCATTTTGGGCCACTTTTGGACCTTTTTCTTTTTTGCAATATTTTAAAAAGTTAGTCAAAAATCAAAAATTTGAGAAATATGTTCCTACTAGACATGTGTTTCTAGATTCTAAAAAGCATAAAAGGTCCAACTTTTAATTTTTCAAAATTCAGTTAGGTTGTTTGTAAATATAGTGTTCCAAGAACAAGGTTTTTGGTCCAAAACTGACCTAACCATCATCTTCTAAATACAAATCCACATCTAGAAATATATAGTTTTATATGGATTTACTTATCGGTTGTTGGGTTACAAAGCATAAAATATTTCAGAAAATGAGGGGTTAACCCAAGCTCGAGCAAGTCGGCAAGTACTGCAAAAAGTCATTCGCTTATTTCACTCAAGCATGTCAAAAATCATCTATTATTAAAATCATCTAAATTTCTTAAAACATATTGTTATAAAGAATATTTTGGCTCAGATAAGATTTTGCAACCTTAGAAGATTCCATGGTCAAGTTCCAGAAAATCTCATGTAATATTTCAAGATGTTTGTGACCATTCCAAAGAGTGGGGGTTAAATGAGGCTGTACAGCCAGTATGAGCCGTAAATGCAAGAAACATCATTTTGCGCTACAGGTGAAAAAACATATCAAGGTCGTAATTTGATTTTTTTGACAGATTCACAATCCTTTTGCTTACTACAAAATACAAGCAAAGTTTCATTTCAAGAAAATTATAGGAAATGTGAAATAAATCTGCATATTTTTAAGACAATCAAAAGAAAATATGGGGCTTACTGATCTTTTTAACGCAGTTTTACGTTTTACTTCCTGACAACCTTTTGCGGACCTTAACTTGACTTTTGGAAATCGTGTGAAGTTCATTAAGGTGTCATTTTAATCCTTAAAGCATGATCTTTGCAAATATTTAAATAGGTGAAAATGACAAGAGGTGGCATTTACGGCTGGTTTGGGATGGACCGTCATAAATGCTATTCCCAGAGAGAGTTCTTATGAGCTTACAAATATTTGATGCAACAAGTCTTCATTTGATCTTATAATAATCTAACATATAATTTGAATGTATATTCTAACAAAAAGAGTGACTCGATGATGAAAAATCAATGCACCACACTTTTTTAGTATGCAATGTCAAACATTTGATGGTTTCATCAGCAAGCCCCCTTTACTCATTAGATTGATTAGAAATTCACTGGAGTTACTGTAACGACATAGACTTGTTGCATCAAATAATTGGTAGCTCAATAAAAACTATAAAAAAGTTCTTCCAAAGCAAAAATTTAAATTTTGCCACATTTGTACTTAGCCTATAGACTATTCCTGTAATTGGTGGATAAAATAAATTGTGACATTCGCTAAAAACGGAGAGCAAATGTCGCTCTCATTGCATGAACATCGTTCAATCGATGAAAGTTAATGTCACTCGCGCATATTAAAGTGCTATGATTATTGAATAAACAAACCCAAGAATATTTGGAGCGAACTTTGCTTCAATTCAATCTGAAGTGTAGCGAATGTTGTGAAATTCGTTAATGAATGTCGCTTCCCATTGAAGCGAAAGTTTTCTTGGCAGGGTAAGCGAATGTCACTCGAGTGAGCAAATGTCTTTGGATGCCAAGCCTTAACCGCACGAGCGTGATAAAAATACACAGAGTAGTTGATTTGTGATGGACAATACCTTCTAACAAATGGCAAAAATCATCCTGCAAACATACAAATAGAGAACAATGACGTATAATATTTTTAATTTAAAAGAAACTTATTTTCATAAAATATTTATCAGAATCTAAAGCAAATTATTAGTTTTTAAATGTCTGTTGCTTTCCCGTTGTCAACAGTTCTCTTGGACCAGGCCTTGCATGTACTCAAGTTTACCTTTGTGAACTATGTTTATGCACTTTCACGAACGCTGTGCCATGCATGGCACGCTTATAAGTTATTTGAATATAAACTATTCATCACAAATCAACAACGGCATTCTCCTGTAGGAGAAGATATGGGGAGTTGTTGAAACAATTATCCTGAATAAGCAAAATGTGTTTCAATCAATAAATGTATCAGGGCGTACTTGTTTTCAAATTAGACATCAGTTTTCAAATTAGACATCATTGGTACTTCTATACCAAGATGATCAGATCAGATGATGCCAGAAAAAAGATGGCTTGCTCTCTGATAGATATAATGTGGGTGATGCACTATCTTCTTTCAACCACATTATGAGCCTGACTTCCAAGCATTTTATACAAAAATTTCGCGTTCCCTGCCCTGGGATTCGAACTCATATGTCCAGCTATGGCAGCACTCTCATGCCCATATGTGGTTGTCCAGCCCGTATGAGCCGTAAATACGAGAAACTTAATTTTGCACTGCAGGTGGAAAATACATGTAAAGGTCGTAACTTTCCGAAATTGATTTTTTGACAGATTCACAGTGTGAAACTATACCTCGCGTTTTGAAGGTCAATTGTGCAGGGAAGTGCAAATTATTCACGGGTAATTGATCACGTTTTGCTATATCATACTATTACACATTTATCAGAATCTTCCACATCTCCACATCTGTACCTTCAGCAAGAACTGTGTCATGCTGTCTGTTGCCTAAGATCGTGATATTCTTTCATCTTGATTCTGTAATCTTCGTCAGTATCTTCAGCGACAATTTTCAATCTTTGTCACCATGGCTGAATTTCAACAATGCCGATACAGTTCCAATTCTGCAATCAATCCGAATCTTCTTCATCTGTATCTTCAGCAAGTACTGTGACATTGTGCCTCTGTTTTGTGGCTTGAGATTGTGATTGGGACTGGGTAGATCCAAAGAACATAGATTTGAACTGCAAGAAAAAACAAAAAGAAGAACCATTTATTTGTGAATCAGATTGATCACATAATTTACTTTATCCCTCATATATAGATTCCTGCCATCTGATTGGTTTGAAGTGGGACATCAGATTTAACTATGCCTAAAAATTAAGGATTAAAATTAAGGATCAGGCATCGTCTTTATTCTGCCCGTTCAATCGATATTACGCTGTGTAACTGAAGTGAAATTCGCCAAGGTATGCGTTCTTGGTCAAGAACTTGCTCTGGTACGTTAGCCTGTTATTTTGTACACTCTCCACTGAAAGAAGTTAAATCATCACCGCGTGTGTTTAAGTAGTAAAATGGTTCTTTGAACCAATCAGCTGAACAAAATCTATATATTCTAGGGCTGGTATCGGCTAGCATTTACCTGATTTACATAGTCGACAAACCTCTGAAATCGAGCGACCGACGTCGCGACACTGTCGACAATAAGTTTTGTCAATGCAGCCAAGAGGATTGAAATTACAACTTGTGGAACTCTGTTTAATTCGTCACCCTTTTTAATTGAAATCAATGTGCCGATGCTGCAATGGAATGTTTTATATAAATGAAAATGTGATCAAAAAACTTATGCCAAGACGAGTAAAACATCAGGGTAATATTCATTATTATTTTATTAATATAAGTATTTATTTTATTTTATTTTTGTCGAGTTTGTCGACACATAAACAGGTTTATCGACAACGAGTGAAATTGGTTTTGTCGACAAAAGGCTTGTCGATACCAGCCTTAATATATTCGGTATATAAATTGATTTCTGTTTGTTCAGGGAATGGTTACAATTATTTCTCCTTGTGATCTCAAACCATGACTATGCTTTATGGTAAACCATTCATTTTTAATTTAATATTTAGCAAGTTCATGTACGAGTCAACGGCAATCACTGTAGGAATATTTGGTCATTTGAAGGAGCTGGGTCCGATTTTTCAAAAATTAGTTTTCAGTGTCATATTAGACACATTTTCATAGCTCTACAAAATGGAACACAATTCAGCCATGACATTTTTATATGGGTTATGAGAAAAATATGAAGAATTTCTGGTACCAAAATCTCAAAAAGTTTGAAAAAAGTTAAAGCAATCGGACCATGCTCCTTTAAATGGGCAGATGATTATCTGTTTTGTATGTTTCATACAAATACTACTCTCAATACTGGCCTAAAAGTATGGAATAATTTACCCAAGCATATGAAAAGTTCAAAAAAAGTTAATCCTTATTAAAATTACACAGAGAAACTTGTAATGGTTTATTTATCATTTATAAATACCCTACATCATTTCAAAAAATATATAATCTTAAAATTGCATATCAAACAAGTTCCTAAAATGCATTATTTCTTTGTCATTTAAATTAATCTTACTGAATATTCCTGTGAATGCAAGATCAGTGGCATGCCCAGAATTTTTGAAGTGGTGAGGCACACTATCAGTTTCCACAAATGACATACGACTAAAAAGAAAAAAGTACACCCACAATTTGTTGACATAGCTTTTGAAAAGTGACAGGCATTTCAAACATTTAAAACTATTTTTCTTTTGATTTTTTCTCTCCTCTCCTTTCTTTTTTATTGTCAAGACCCACGAATGGGTCTTTTCCCCCCGACTGACTCACTAAACTGGGGGATGTGCCCCCTGCCCCCTTCCCCCTTTGGGGATGCCATTGTGCAAGATATTTTGTTGACCTAGGCTGCACGTGAATTTGGTTGTCGATCCATACTCGTCCTCGATAATTTGATTTATCACGTAAAATCGAGATAAAATTATTCTCAGCTATTCTGCCAAATATACGTCTTTGATGTTCATATTCTCGTCGTTTGAATCCTTTAACCTCATGGTGAAAATACGTTCAATGAAACAGTCCCATACTGCACTGCCTACTGGAAGTTTACGTAATACAAAATACAGCGATTAACATTGGGCGATCTCAGTGGAATTCAACACCAACTTTACTCGATGATTTCACTCTTTCTGTTTCATTTTTTTGTGAGTATGTATATATTTTTATGTAAAATGTTTATTTAAGAACCCAAACAATCGTAGTTGATAAGTGTGCCATAGTCAGATAAAAAGTGCCATCATCATGAAAATGATGATCAAGACCCATTACACTATCACGGAAATCCGTGAAAAAATTGACCTCTATGAAATATCTCGAATTTTCGATATAAGTTGAATAATCACGGATACCAGATTTTATCGGAAATTCGTGATGTTTTGACTTTTCATAGAATACTTAAAAGAGGGAAATTTGAATTGTTGTTTAGGTTGGGTGGTAGTGCGCATCCATTTCACGCCTATTTGGGTGCATCGTTATGCTTTATCAGTGCATTGTGGGATTAAATTTCGGTAAAGATTGATTTCCGGTTGGGAAACCCAGGATCGGTAGCGCTATCATTTTCTACTCTCAAGAATGCAAATGAGCCAATTGAATACAATGGCATGCTCTACCACACATATAACAGGGTACTCAACAACGGAATAAAGCTCATTATCCTCATTTGCATTCTTGGGAGTAGACAATGATAGCGATACCCCGGGATCGACGTATTTAGGTCACGATCTTCGTAACCTCCGACATCACGTAACCTCTGAAGCCTGCCGCTGTCGACACTTCTGGTAAAAAATATCTCGAAAAATAGAGATAAATCAAAATATCGGTTTTCCGTGCCGGGATAGACTGATCAGTGACCTTGTGTAAGACAGATGCTCCCTGTATATGGCGAGTGAAAATTGGGGTCAATGGACTACAGAACAAGTGCATATGCCGCTGGGGAACAGCCAATGGATACAGGGCCCTATAGATATTGTAACAGAGTTATAGAGTATAGCTTCAATAGTCCTTAATGCTGAGTTAAGTTGGCAAAGAATCCCTACCTTTTTACTTGGTGGAGTTCCAGGAATAAAATCATAATCATTGTTATCGCTTGGCTCATCCAAGTCCTGAACAATACTGGTATCCGCTGCCTCTTTTCCTTGTTTACATGTCAACTCCTCATTTTCTTCTTCTTCATTCTCAAAATTTGCTAACAAAGTTCTATTTCTGCTACTAGTACTAGTGTTCATATCATCGTTCTCTTCGTGTTTATCGTCGGTGTTTGGTGTTGGTTCCGGCGATAACCTCCGCCTAAGGTTTGATACCACTGGGATGACGGGGCTTGGACTTATTGGGTCCTCAGGGGTCCTGTCTGGGTCGTTATCATCTTCATCATTACCTCTATCATTATCTGAATAGAAAAAAGGACTTATTATACCAAATTTAAAAACGATCGCGGTGTTAATTTAGAGGGCGGTGTTACAGAATTTGTTGGTCAGTGGCGGGAAGATTTAGACAAAACGCGCGCGTGGAAACTAAGCGTAAGATTTGCGCCTTATACACAAATTAAACGCAACCCGGGCACTTGTTATTTACGCATTTGTCTTACCGATAAACGGTCAAAAACACGAAAAATACCGCGAAATATTGTCGAGTGATTCAGAATCAACGGGCATTCAGTGATCAAACTTCATAGGTGTGTTTCCTATAATACAAAATGCTGATTTTACACATATTTGCTCCCTGTAGAATTTTTAAATATTTGGCTGGTCAACTGTGAATGTCAAATCAAGAAAAAAAAAATTAGGGTTACCGACTGTTTTAAAAACAGTCAAATCATGCCAGCTCACAAGTATCCCATGAGTTGTGTGTGGACTTTAACCTCGGCGCACACCCAGCTCGAGAGTATCCCAAGAGTTGTGTGTGGACTTTAACCTGGGCGCACAATTAGTACAAAAACCTAAATACCATTAATTCAATCCTATGCTGTAATAAAAACAATACTAAGTCTGAAATCTTCCACCTAGATGTTAAGCGGTAGATATACTTCCGTCATTTTTGTAGTCATTTTCATTCAGAATTTTTCTCATGGTGATTGTTTTTTAAGAATGGAGTAAACTGTTAATTCTGAATGAGAATTTTCACATTATGGAGAATGTATTAAATGGAGACCTATTTTTCACCCCATTGCACATTTTCAAGTGCTTAGTGATGGGTAGTATAATGTTTGATATTGATTCTACAGCCTAGACCTATTCATGGTAAGGTAATATGTGATGGCTCATCCCGAAAGGGGGACTTTGCAGATGATATCAAATTTGAGTTTATCATTTCATCTGTTTTAGTAGTTTCTAAGCTTTAAAATGACATCTTATTTGTCGAAATTTATCATGGCGATCAAATTTTACAACAGAAAATCTGCTGAAAATTCTTTTTATTTTCTTTATTTTTTGCTACCCATTTTCACCTTGAAAAGTGTTCTGTCGCAAAGCCACCCTTTTTGGGGTGAGTCATCACATATCTTCTTGCAATGATGGTTATGATTTACACAATGGTGAAATTGTACATGGGAAAATGTTCATTCAGAATGAAAGTTTACACCATTCTTAAAAACCAATCACCATGAGAAAAATTCTGAAAATGTCTACTAGTACAAACTACAAAAATGACGAAGTATATCTACCGCTTTATTTGATCTAAATCTATCATTGTCTTACTAGTTTGTGAAGAATTCCTCTCCTGTTGACTAAGTCTTTCCATAGCCTCCTCACCAGCTGCCAGCAATACATCATCAGGGAATTCTTCATCCATTGCCGATATATCACCCACTGTATTAGTAACCCTGGATGCGTGTGTTGTGCTGTCAAAGGTAAAAAGAAAGGAAAATATGGTAGTAAGTGTAGAAAGTAAATTAAACAAGTACAAGACATTGAACCAAATTTGGTAATTGTTTCTTGCATATGCTGCATGTCACATTTCTCGACCCAAATTGCATAAAAAATGAAAATGATGTTTCTATTTTCTAAATGTGTTTTTTGCCCTTCAATGTTATTTTTTTGTCTTCAAATGTAAATGTCCGTCATTTTTAATAGATTTGGCTGAAACTTTCACAAAATGTGAATTTAACCCCTTTGTCAACCCGACGAGCCGTTATACTGGCTCACGCGTAAATGTACCGTATACCCGATGAGCTGATTTACTGGCTGTTAGGTCACGTGTCAGAAACTTGATGTGTCTGTCAACAGGCATGGGTAGTTACAATTTTCAATGGTCTTATATATATATTTTTATTTATTACATTCGGTGGAAAGCCAGGCCAATCCCAATAGTGAATATGCATTAAATTCAAGGGACGCTTCCATAGTGTGAAAGATAGAATATTGGAAAGAAATTTGATTTTAGATGCAGAAGGAAACCAAAGTACTCAGAGAAAACCTGCGAAGACGAGTATGGATGGACAACCAAATTCATAGGCCTACCAGGAATTGAACCTGGGCCGCAGTGGTGGAAGGCGAGGGGAGAAACACTGCACCAACACATACCCCCAATATCAGAAGACATCAATTAAGCGTTGAACCCATGATTGATGGGTCATTTTGCTCTTATTTACTCGACAGAGCTGAAAAATTTCTCATATTTTGTAAATTTGATCACAATTTTCAACAAATGTGGCCTCACCCATAGACTGCAACGTAAATGTCGAAATGTCTAGCCCCACTTTAAACAGAGATGGGGACCGTGAACTTTCCAAAGGCCATGATTCTCTACTACTAGAAACACCTAATAGGACGCCACCTACGCCCAGTAGTAGAGGATTCATCAGCAGTCATCATTCAGCCAACAACCGCTGAGGACGGAGAAGGGTTTCTCCAAAAATATTACACAATATTAAAAGTTGAGTGTTGTGGAAATGTATTGACTTTATTTTGATGTCTTCAAGCGACACATATAAATTTCTTCATTCTCGAATGTTAAATATGTTGGTCGACATAAATAGTATTCTTTTGTGAATGCTGGTTATTGGAACAATTTAAACTTCTGTAAAATGAAAAAGTAAAACAAGGGATATCAAAAACATAATACTCACTTCACACCAATTATGTTAAACTCATATCTTTCATTTTAAACAAAAAATAAATTTCTAGCATGTGCATTTTTGGACATTTACTTTTTTGAAAATCCAAGATGATCGCTATCTTAATATGCAAATTAGGGTAATTTTTCGAGTTTTTGTACGTTTGGCCACCCAAGTATCTTAGACACCAAATATGAAGTCAATATCATCTTTAACAAAAAAATCTATCTTTGTTGTAGATCAAACATCAATGCAAAATGCTAGGGACATTATACTAACCTTGGTCTATCGCCAGCACCAGTTGCTGCATGTCCATTGGGCAGCTTTGTCCCTCTATTGTTCTGTGCTGCCTTCTTTCTTTGACTGGCCTGGTGTGTTCTAAAAAGATAACAATTAATAATTATATTTACAATGAACTTATATATATATAAGGATCAAATTAAACAAAGAAAGCTAGAAGGATAATGATATGCAAACAAAGAAGAAATGGGTTGCTTACAAATTATCACCTACGGAGAAAAGGTACAAATGCCTGGATGAGTAAGATATGAATTGAGGAGCTTGTAATTGTGCGTTCAGAGTTCAAAGATCTTCATAGAAGGACATGGCCTAACGTCTACAGATATGCAGTCTTTACATGCACTACTAGAAGCAGGCCCGTAGCCTGGATTTTTGCAAGGGGGGTGCGATTTTCAAAAAGTGGACCTTTTGGAGGAAAAATTTTCGTTTTAATTTTAATTTTAGAGGTTTGAGAAAGTGACAAGCAAAAAAAAAAAAAAGTATTTTGGGTAGTATTTTATTAAAAAATGACCTACATTTACATGTTTTGGTGCTTTAGGTGTTCTTTTGGTGGACATTTAGGGAATTTTTGTGGACCTTTTTTGTACATTGTCAAATTTGGGGGGGGGGGTCCCTGGCTACGGGCTTGACTAGAAGCGCACTTAAAACCTGCAATCTATGTCTTGGCAGACGCTGAAAGATGTCTTTCGATATTTTTTTTGACTCTAACTGCACCATAAACAGATTGATCAATTACATGAAGAGATATACGCCTTCATACATCTATAGGCTAATCAATAATTTATTGGAAAATGATACAACTTGACAAAATCAATCATATCTCTAGTTTGAATTGATGGATTTTCTTAAAATTTTCAACAATGATAGACAAAGGCATAAACTTTAAGTGATATAAGTTTTAAGAAACTAGTCTGACAAACTTCTGAGAAAATCAGTTCTAGTCCCATGCACAATGTTTATTGGGACACCCTGTACAAATGTGGCTTACCTATTTTGTCTGCTAGTGTTATTGATAATTTTGGTCTGCGTTCTCTGTGTGGACTGTTGACTACAACTGATCTGACTTGATGCTGGTGCATCTGCTAATGTAGCTAGCACAAATGTGGATTCCAAAAGATTCTGTTCTGCATTGACTGAAAATACAATAGGCCTGAAATGAAAAGAGAATGGTAGTGAGTTAGTGAAGTAGCTAGAACTTCCCTCGCTTTGTACCAATGGCTCCTGGATGCCCCTGGTTTAATTCCCAGTAGTGGCACTGTATGGGCATTTGGTCTTTTAATCCATACTCACTTCCACCGTTTTTTCTTTGGATACTTAAGTCTATCTCCTGCATTTACAATGCGCTGGAGCACAACTATAGGCCAAACAATAATTTATTGGACAGTTTAAATAAAAATTCAGAGTGCAGGGCCCCATTGTTTGTAAATGCAACCTCTACCCTGGATTTATGTTTATTTTGTCCAATAAATTTTTATTTTGCCTATAGGCCACAACTTTGTGTGTCATAGCTTTGATTTTCGAATATGGTCAATACACGCTTGATTACGCACCTCAAGATTGTAAAATATTCATTACAAGTTTTAAAATTATCTTGAGCTGCACAATCAATCCTACTGTGGCCATCTTGGAAAATTAATCCTGTGGCCAGGTTGTGGCCGGCTGCCCAAAGTTGTGACCTAATTGTGCTTCAGCACCTAAGTGGAAAATTTGGGTACAATAGTTTGTCCCTACTCCAATTTGGGAAGCCCCAAGAGGTTAAATATTACAATCTTTGTACCAGTAGGATCAAGTACCTCTTGAACACAAAGCCTGACTAACTAATCAACAATAAGGGATTTTTATCCCCTCAGGATCCTCTCACACATCCCCACATAAAAAGGTTTATCACTCAGTAGATAAAAATACAACAATTTCATTGGTTAATAACTGAAAAAGATATTTCCGTATCGAATCATAACTTCAGAGTTCTATATGATACGAAAACCTCTATGCGATACGAAAACTCGTATCATACAGCTCTTTCACCAGTCCAACTCGTATCGCTTTTGGAACATGATAGCTGTATTACAAAGCGCGCGCAGCTGCTCTGCGTGTGAGACTAACAGCCACGCGTTATCCTACGATTCCGATAGAAACGACGCGCATAGCTGTCAATCAAACCCTGAAAATTACATATCTAAAATTGATTGCAATGTTATAAAAATAACAATTTTCCAAGCATTTTTCCTAGTATTTTCAAATTTTTACTATCAACGTTTGTATTTACTGAGTGATAAATTCGTTATCCCCTGTTTGTTCTCATGCAATATGAAAAATATTAATGGTTTGGGTTCATATCACACTCGGCTTTCAGCCTCGTGTGATAAGAACCCAAACCATTAATATTTTCTCGTATTGCATGAACAAACAGGGGATAACTAATAGAATCCCATAACTGACAAACATAATACAACAAGAGTAGCCCTTTTGCCAAATAACTCTACACAATGAGCCCCTATGTTTCTTTTTTCATTTTGGGGGATTTTTAAAAAAAACTTAAATCAGCAAAAAATGACAAATTGGCTGTGAAATAAAAAGAAGGTGGCCAAAACACAAATCCTGCATAGCTATTTAAAAAAAAAAGGATGAGAGACAAACTAAGCTTGTTTATTTGGCTTCATCAGGATGGAGGTTGAAAAACATGGGTTTTTAGAGTATGGTTAAGGGGCCTGATATTTTGACTTTAGCAAAGTCTTGATCATTGGTGGGTTTTTTTGTAACTCATCTATGACAAATTTGTACTTTTTGACTTCTAATAGTCAGATTGAGACTTATAATTAGTTCTGTTAGGGTTAAAACTTACTTTCCTGTCGTTTCAAAATGCAATGATACTGGTAAACCAGCTCCATCAGCAAATGCAAGGATGGCCTGAAACAGTAAACACAAACATAACAGCTATGCTTAATGTCATCATGTACTGATGCAACCATCAATGAGAGTTTGGAACTTGCCCTCCTTGCAGTCATAATAGTTTGACTCAAGGTTTTTCACTCATTTGCAGGATTTTTCTTGCTGATGCTTGTTGTCAAGCTGTTCTGCGTACCAATAAATCAACTTACGCACCTATCGGCAGTATGCGATTTGTTGATTTTGACTGTTTGTTTCCAAGCAATTCACACGCGTGTTTAAAGTGGCGTACAAAAACAGATTTTTAATGCGAAACAACCTTGAGACAAATTATAGTCATTTGGATCTTGGGTCAGAGAAATGAGAGCAAGATGAATCAAGATGAAACGGCAGGGACTGTCTTTTGAAAAATGCCAGGCGAGCTGCAAATCACTCTCCTCCAGATTTTTAGGTGAGCTGTGGGAGAGTGATTTGACATAATTTGCAAGGAATCGTATCATTCATATTCTGCCTTGCAATTGTTTATGCCAATGGTGGGTGAGTGATAAATATCTCTCCTCAGCTTCATTTAAGGAGAGTGATGGCGAGTAATCACTCTCACTACGCCTCAAAAGACAGTGCCTGAAACGGCTCTCTACACGTCAGAAAATTTGCTATAACGTGAATTGGAACAAAAACCTTTTTCCAATTTAAGAAAACTCTACAGTCAATCTTCGAAATGAGCTCCCCGTTTCGAGTTGTTTTTTTTACTCATTAACGCATGTTGTTAAATAGTCATCTGTGCCGTACGCGACCCACTGCAATTCACGCAGTTGGATGTGATTGGTTGTTTATGTGATCGTCACACTTAGTTCTTGTCACTGGGGAAAATTGACCAGTCATAACGATCGTCCATTGTCAGTTGATTTAAATTCTGAATTACGCGTATGTACGGACTGCGTGGAAGCTTAATTGTTTGAATATTCTGGACGTGATTTTCAGGGAGCTTATTTAGAAGATAGACTTTATTGTGGTAACATTTGACAATTTTGATAATATTCTGCTAATTTCTGATTTTTTTTTTAAATTACCTAAAAATCAAAGAGTATTTTAATTTTCATGCCAATAGCAAATATGCTTTAAGGCATATATTTAGGCATATATTTAAACACCTATAAAACTTTCTAGAAATACTTTAATTTTTTAAATGTTTTTTGAAGCATGGGAAGTATGAATGAAAATCCAGTGTTTCTAGAAATTATCACAACAAAATTTGTGAAGTACCAACATAACAAATCTCCAATTCGTAAATGAAAAAAGAAAAAAAGTTTCATACACAGACCACAGCCATAGAAACAATGTTCTTGTAAATAGTGTCCTTTCAAAGATTTGATCTATTTTGTGAAATTGGTACAGTGCCACAATTCACCCCTGTACAAAGTCTATGGGATATTGAAATCATAAAAAATCATTACAAATTTTTGACGAATTCTGTGTAGGACACCATAGCTGTTAGAGCTAACTTAAAGAAGTGAATCATGACCTGTACTTTTGTGTTGGATGTTCAACTCAAAAGTGAATGTGAGTAAAGGCCCTAGGGCAAGGCTTGAGACTCCTATTGATGCTTGCATAAAATAACTTGTTTAAGGGAAGACATGTAAACTAATTGGCAAGGTGCACGGTTCAGATATCTGCACTAGTCAGCATGGTATTTTTCTCTGCTTACTTAAAATATATACAAATTCCTGTTATCCATGCGTTTGGTTGTGTATTTTTGTAGTACATCCATGATTATAAAGCAACAAATCGAATATGTTCCAGTCCGATACCTCAACTTTGACTTTGCCAACCAGTTAAGATAACGGCAAGCTGTTGCCGATTAGTTTACGTGTCTCTCTTATAAATATTATAACAGATACGGTCCATCCAAGGAATTTTTATAGGGGAATCGGGATACGCCGCCATCTTGTGTCGCTCATGGAGCAGAGTTATTGTACCTGTGGATATACTCGGAGTTTGACCCGATATCCAGGCAGATCACGTAAATCTTCACTTGACGCATATACAGTGTGTGCATTTTCTTTCACGTACAATCATAGTCTGCGTTTCATGTAGCATGCATGTATTGCGACTTGGTCTGATTAAAGTAAGCTTATTTTCCCACTAATCTGTTGCGAAGACTCTCGAAGTGTGGCACACGGAGTCGTAAAATGCCAGAGGTATAATAACTCACCCTCCATGAGCGACAATCCAAGATGGCTGCCGTCCGATAGGATTAACATGGCGGTGAATCCTGATTCCCCTATAAAATTTCCATGGGTTCATCATGGTTTTCAAATGTGTATATTGTTTCAAGCCTGAGCAATGAGAATACACGGTTAAATAATCTTAAATTCTATCAGTTTTAAACTACTTACTCTTAATTCTTTCAGACAAAATGTGACTTCAGTATCTACTCCTATTGTATAATCATCAAATTCATCTGGCGTAAGAAACATTTCTGTGTGTAAGACTTTGCTGGGATCTGAAAACACAAGATATCGTATGACAATAGCTATGAAATGTTGATTTCAAAATCTAAGCCAGTTGTGAATGCTAAAACTACATACTATAGTTAAGTTGGCATCGTGCTTTTAATTACCTTGTGCGTGCGAGAGGGGGGGGGCAGTCATGATTTTCCCACCATTTCAAATCACATTGGATTTATAAACACAATTTTAATTCACAGCAAAAAATTTGAATATTTCATATTATGTATATCTATGTTTGCAAACTCCAAATCTGTTGGGAGTTCGATATCGAACTCCATAAAAATCTTTCAATTTGGAATCATTTATGTTGAAACTTGAAACTATAAAAATTACTATGCCACTTAAAGCTCTGCCCAAAAAGAATTATTTTTCAATTAGCCACAGTGCCATATCACTCAGCTGTATTCTAATGAAATCTATACGCCAGGACTGTTAACTGAAAATGGCACGAAAGTTGGGATCGTGACCATCGCCACCTGACCATATGCTTTCGACTAACAAATCAATGGTAACACAGTTGTAAATTTCATCCTAGCAGTCAAGCCCGTAGCCAGGGGGGGGGGGTGCGATGGGGGCGTCGCACCCCCCAAAATTTGACAATGTACAAAAAAGGTCCACAAAAATTCGCTAAATGACCACCAAAAAGACACCTAAAGCAATAAATCAAGCAAATGTAGGTCGTTTTTAAATAAAATACTACACAAAATGCTTGGAAAACTGCTAAAAAACTACTAAAATTATTTATGGTCGACCACAATGAAAATTTTTCCTCCAAAAGGTCCACTTTTTGAAAATCCGCACCCCCCTTGAAAAAATCCTGGCTATGGGCCTGCTAGCAGTAATAGCTTGTAAGTTTGTTCTTACCATCTGCCATTCAGTTATAGATAACGATAACTAAAATTAAAACTGACCACTCTATGAAATTAAACATTTGTTACATTGAAAACTGCACCATGGTGAACAGAAATTCTACAGACACTCACTACCTCGATGCTACCTAAAGAACGGTAAACCTAAAGGGACAATCAATGTGGTTTCAGATCGCGAGTATGGGCTCATTAATATTCATACTATTCATATGGACATTAACCAATCAACACACAACAATCTGACATTGTCTGACCTCGGGTGACATGCTCTAAAATTAGAGAATTAAAAAAAATGCAGGGGCACCCATTACTCAAAATAATGTACGCCTATCCATTATGAGACGATAGATGACAGGCAAAACAATAAATCGCCATCTTTTATTCTCATTCTTAGTCACAAATTTGAGTCATTTATAAACCAAAACAGTGTAAATTTTTGCCAACAACTATAAACATTATCATTGGAAATTGTACACCCCTATTCAAACATGAAATATTCCAAACCCAGTAAAGCTGTTTGCGCCGGATGTGTGCGTATACCTGCATCGAGCCGTGATTTTGAAAGCACGGCTCCACTGCGTTTCACGCGGAACGCAATGTCATCTATCGTCTCATAATGGATGGCCCAAATTCCATATTAGGAAGTAAAATCGCACTCAGTGACTAAGAATAAATTATTAATTGTATTATGACAGTTGCCTGCCTGTCTCACTACCCTTGGCATTACCTTATAAAAATCCCTAGCTTGTCATGTCATTACAAGCTTTTGGTCATGAGCAGAAGCAGATTATACAAGAATTACAGGTCAATTACTATGAATTCTTAGTCACTGAGTGCGATTTTACTTCCTAATAAGGAATTTTGGCCATCCATTATGAGACGATAGATGACAGTGCGTTCAGCGTGAAACGCAGTGGAGCCACGCGCTTAAAATCACGGCGCGATGCAGGTATACGCACACGTCCGGCGCGAACGGCTTTACTGGGTTTGGAATATGTTATGTTTGAATAGGGGTGTACGTTTTTACAATGATATGTTTATAGTTTTTGGCAATAATTTACATCGTTTTTAGTTTATAAATGACTCAAATTTGTGACTAAGAATGAGAATAAAAGATAGCGATTTCTTGTTTTGCCTGTCATCTATCGTCTCATAATGGATGGGCGTACATTATTTTATCGTAATGGGCGCCCCCTGCGGGGGCACCCATTACTCAAAATAATGTACGCCCATCCATTATGAGACGATAGATGACAGGCAAAACAAGAAATCTTATCTTTTATTCTCTAATTATAAGCCCTAATTATATGGCGACAGGGATATGTCCTTGATTAAGATCGACAAATGACAACTGATAGAGCTGTAGTAGAAGCAAGTTCAATCTAAAAGAGGAAAAACTGATGATTTATCGCCTTACTCTGACCCATTACATAGTGTGTATGCATCAACGCAAAAAATACTCTGGCAATGGATTGTAATTTGGCTGATTGCACTCATTTGCTATTGCACGCACAATTGGTGGAAAAATGTAAGGGGTATGTATTGCGTTGTTGTCAAGTCTCCCCCATGGCGCCGCTTCCTAGCGACAACCCTTATTAGCAATGACATTTTTATACTCAGAAAATGCGCCAAATCGGGCCAATTTGCTGTACTTTTTCAGCCGTTCATGGCGGGGAAATATAGATATCTTATTTATTGGTTACTGGGAAATTTACATTTTTTCCAGGCCTGTTACTTTCCTCCCCCGACCGTCTACAGCAAGTAATGCAAGTTTTCATACAAGTAGTTTATCAGGCTCATCATCCACATTATTCTTGAAGCTCACTTGTTGAGGATTTACTGAGAGAATTACATTCCTCCCCCGACCCTCTACAGCGAGTATCGCAAGTTTTCATACAAGTAGTCTTACCAGGCTCATCATCCACATAATTCTTGAAGCTCACTTGTTGAGGATTGACTGAGAGAATTACTTTCACCCCGACCCTCTACAGTGAGTGTCGCAAGTTTTCATTCAAGTAGCCTTACCAGGCTCATCATCCACATAATTCTTGAAGCTCACTTGTTGAGGATTGACTGAGAGAATTACTTTCCTCCCCCGACCCTCTACAGTGAGTATCGCAAGTTTTCATACAAGTAGTCTTACCAGGCTCATCATCCACATAATTCTTGAAGCGCACTTGTTGAGGATTGACTGAGAGAATTACTTTCCTCCCCCGACCCTCTACAGTGAGTGTCGCAAGTTTTCATTCAAGTAGTCTTACCAGGCTCATCATCCACATAATTCTTGAAGCTCACTTGTTGAGGATTGACTGAGAGAATTTCTTTCCTCCCCCAACCTTCTACAGCGAGTATCGCAAGTTTTGATTCAAGTAGTCTTACCAGGCTCATCATCCACATAATTCTTGAAGCTCACTTGTTAAGGATTGACTGAGAGAATTTCTTTCCTCCCCCGACCCTCTACAGCAAGTATCGCAAGTTTTCATTCAAGTAGTCTTACCAGGCTCATCATCCACATAATTCTTGAAGCTCACTTGTTGAGGATTGACTGAGAGAATCACTTTCCTCCCCCGACCCTCTACAGCGAGTATCGCAAGTTTTCATTCAAGTAGTCTTGCCAGGCTCATCATCCACATAATTCTTGAAGCTCACTTGTTAAGGATTGACTGAGAGAATAGACCTTTTCAAAATCCATTCGGAAATCTCCGGAACATTGATCACATGGCCATTTTTTCAACCAATCACGTACAAGCTCATTAGCATGCATGATTTTGTCAAAAAAAATTTCAGAAAATTCTTTCGCATTTCAGTGCAATAAAAGTGAAAAATAAATAGAACCAGACCCATACATTATTAGATACACTAATTCTGAACAACTTTTGGCTGATGGTACCATAAGCTCACCGACACACAAAGAGTGAAATTTCCATTTAAAATCGGCTGATAAGCTTATGATTTCAAGTCACATCAGGGCGATCACACTGAAAGTGACTCTGTAGTGCTACCGCTAATTACAAGTTCGAATTTGTACGCAACCAGTTAACGTGAACGCGAACTTAACATTCTGGTTATTGAGTTGAAGAATCACTTTCTGTCAGCAATTGCCGGAAAGTGTTAAATCAGCTTCGGAAATTCTTGGAAAGTCGTGTTTTGAAAACGTCTCCTCTACAGCGAGTATCGCAAGTTTTCATTCGAGTAGTCTTACCAGGCTCATCATCCACATAATTCTTGAAGCTCACTTGTTGAGGATTGACTGAGAGAATTACTTTCCTCCCCCGACCCTCTACAGCGGGTATCGCAAGTTTTCATTCAAGTAGTCTTACCAGGCTCATCATCCACATAATTCTTGAAGCTCACTTGTTGAGGATTGACTGAGAGAATTACTTTCCTCCCTGACCCTCTACAGCGAGTATTGCAAGTTTTCATTCAAGTAGTCTTACCAGGCTCATCATCCACATAATTCTTGAAGCTCACTTGTTGAGGATTGACTGAGAGAATTACTTTCCTCCCCCGACCCTCTACAGTGAGTATCGCAAGTTTTCATACAAGTAGTCTTACCAGGCTCATCATCCACATAATTCTTGAAGCTCACTTGTTGAGGATTGACTGAGAGATTTCCTCCCTGACCCTCTACAGCGAGTATTGCAAGTTTTCATTCAAGTAGTCTTACCAGGCTCATCATCCACATAATTCTTGAAGCTCACTTGTTGAGGATTGACTGAGAGGATTGACTTTCCTCCACCGACCCTCTACAGCGAGTATCGCAAGTTTTCATTCAAGTGGTCTTACCAGGCTCATCATCCACATAATTCTTGAAGCTCACTTGTTGAGGATTGACTGAGAGAATTTCTTTCCTCCCCCGACCCTCTACAGCGGGTATCGCAAGTTTTCATTCAAGTAGTCTTACCAGGCTCATCATCGACATAATTCTTGAAGTTCACTTGTTAAAGGCATTAGCCATGATCCACTTGGGTATGAAAACTTGTGAAAACTTATTGAATCAAAGAAAGACCTTAATATTCCTGGCATTCTGTCAGTAGTGTTTCTATTTTCCTAAAGTTTGAGATTACGAATGTACTGCTGTTGATTTAAAAGTGAATTTTATTCTTTTAGGAAGGTTAAATATACTTAACAACACAATCTCTTCACTAAAATATGTTGTTAGTAACAAAGAAGTTTAAATTTTAAGAATTTTGTGATTTATTTCTAGAAACACTATCACTGAATTTCTCATTCTCCGGAGAATGAGAAATTCAAAGCACAAATATTTGTCTCTTTTACTATTAATGTTCAAGTTCAACAAGAATGGTTTTAGATATTAGTTAGTAGTTGGAAGTACTTTCTAAGAATGCAATAAAATCAGTAGGTGTTGAGGAAAGCTGACCATCACTTTGATGATTGTGGCTAATGCCTTTAAGGATTGACTGAGATAATTACTTTCCTCCTCCGACCCTCTACGGCAAGTATCGCAAATTTTCATTCAAGTAGTCTTACCAGGCTCATCATCGACATAATTCTTGAAGCTCACTTGTTGAGGATTGACTGAGAGAGTCACTTCTTCTTGAGAGGTTTGGAAGTTGGTCACAACATCACATAATTCTCTGTATAAGGATAAACAAAATATATGTTTCCACTAAAGATATAGGCACCATATACAGAATGTCCAGAAACTCAAACAAGCTTGCTTTGCTACCAAAATTAATGTCAGTTTGGTTTCAACAAATTATATGCATTTTGGCCTCACTCTTGAGAGACAAACACAAATATCTTGAAAAGTATCTTTGAAAAGTGAACTTTCTTGAAACACTAATGTACATGTAGAGTGTTACATCAGTGATTAAAGCACTGGACTTGTATGGTAATTGAGTGTTTGCTACCTCACTGTTGAGCCCTTAAACAAGATATTTTTAATATTCGTCTCGTTCCTGCCAACACAGGTGGGCACCAGTATGTAAAATGTACCATTGAGTTGTAAATGAGTCTAAACGCCAGACATGAGTACCACTCAATATGCTTTATTGGCTTACAAAACCTTGTTCTCCAAAAATAATGCAAATCGTCAAAATGTGCACACATCTATTTTGTACTATAAAAAAGGAACAATAAGTCTACTTGAGCTTGTTGAGTTTTAGCTCAAACAGTAAGTTAATAAAAAATAATAAACGGTTTTTGTTTCAAACTCTAATGTGACCCTCAGGTAAAATTGCTAGAATTTTTTTACATTATTGAACACATCTAAACGGACATAGGTCGCAGCTTTATCAGCGCCAATATTGCAACATTGAAATAAGGCCTAGAAAAAAATGTTTGATTGGCGTAACCCGACCGACCCTATTTTTACTGCCAACCCTAAATATTTTTTTTTTGAGCATGGTAAAAAACTACAAAATCCCAAATTTGATGGGAATCGATTCATGGGGACCTGAGATATGGCTTGCAGGACATTCAAAATGACAAATGAAAGATGTGTTTTACAGAAAAGGTGAAGATGTTTTTGTATATGTGTCCTATATTTTTTTTTTGTTCTTGTGTGTGAAACATAGACTTAAAAAAAAAAAAACCGACCTACCTACCCTATTTTTTTTCTATGTTTAAAAAAAAAAAAAAAAAAAGCCGACCTACCTACTCTATTTTTTTTCTATGTTACGCCAATCAAACAATTATTTTTTTTTAGGCCTAACAACACAAATGCACAACAAACATCCAACCCACACATTGGCATGAGTGGGGTCGAACTCACAACCTATGGGTTATGAGACAGGCACCTTATTCACTCTGCCACACATACTTCTCGCTTATGGCATGGAGGGACCCGAGTTCGAACCCCAGCGGTGCCAAAAGTTGAGTGTTCGTGAAATGCCCTTGAACAAGGAACTGACTGCTAATTGTCTGTGTGGTAAATCCATACAAAACTTGGGGAGCTGATCCGGGCTATGCGGGCTGCTCAAGGTTCAGCGCCCTACACTGAGTTGCCACACAAGCTGGCATGATGTTTCATGTAGAATGGAGCTTACTTGGGCAAACATACTCTGAGACCAGAGGGTGAATTAAGCCCTTCCCACTATTCAATTCAAACTGCTATTTCCACAGCGTATAAACAGCACACTGAGTGAACCAACTGCATAGAATTATATGATAAAACTACTGATGGAAAACTT
>JXSR01S011103.1:34050-48314 GCA_000969725.1 Ophiothrix spiculata
AAGAATTCTTTCTTTCTTATGTGACAGACTGTCACTGTGTGTGATATAGTCATTTGACAATACGCATTATCCGCATACGTATCATATAATATTAAATGACAAGGAATTACAAATATGAATACAAGTAGGGATGTCAATTAGTCCTGGCACCATGACTTGACTTAAGTTATAGTGTCCTATAGAAATTACAATTTAGCCAATGAGTTAATGATGGTCCATGGTCACAGGTCTGGGACTAGGATCAATAAGTGTAGAAAATTCTGTGCTGGGTTACCGGTTGAAATTTGTGTTCAAGTACCTGTACTTAAACCTCTTGATTGAGGGGTTCAATAATGTTTAAAATAATTAAAAATGTAACCATTGAAAAAAATGAGCTTAAATAATATTGAGCCTTGATAAGGTTTTTTTTAAATTTTTAATCATAAAATAAGTGTTTAATATAATTCATAAATGAGCAACTCCGCGTGAGAAATGAACCAAGGGCGCTGTTCAAACAACAAATTAA
Source organism: Ophiothrix spiculata (assembly GCA_000969725.1). Lineage (NCBI taxonomy): Eukaryota > Metazoa > Echinodermata > Ophiuroidea > Amphilepidida > Ophiotrichidae > Ophiothrix > Ophiothrix spiculata. Next base: position 34,556 of record JXSR01S011103.1, read on the forward strand.
AGCCCCATTCCGCTGCATTATAAATCCCCACCAGCAGTGCGAATAATCACTGATGCTTTACCCAGCAATTACTGGCACATACACTAGCTGGACATTGCAAAACACGCCAAAGTTTTCTTTCGTCTTTTTGGATGGTATTGTAAAATTGTGAATTTGGTTCAAAATCAGAATGTGACTGATGATGCAAGGGCTCGCATGCACCCCTCTTTCATGTCATTAATCCAGTAAAAAGTCAGTGAAATATATAAGTACTTTTAGTGCTTGCGGGAGTAAGGGCAGTACTGTTGTAATTTCCCATACCGTACCTTGCTGGGCTAACGTCAGTGGCTGTACGATGTTGTTTATTCACCCTACTCCCGTTGTACACCTGAAACACCTTGTCAAATGGGTCCATTTGTTGAAATTGAACAAATGACCTCAAATTTGGGCGGATATTTTCAATACGAAGTGAGACATGGGATTTTTTTTTGGATGCTTAGCTATTGTCAGGTACTGGTAGAAGAAAAATATATAAAACAAATCAGTTTCTTCGTTTGTTTGTCATTTTTACACGCCCTTAAATTCCTTATTGACATTTTCTCTAATTTACCCCTATTTGTAGCTCAAATTACGCTAATTTTTTCGGACAAAATCTTTAATATCGCCGGAACCACTTGACCCACAGATGTGATTTTGGTGTCGTTTTACTTTGGAAACAGAGTACAATTCGAATGTGGAAATGAAAACAAATTGAATAGGAACTTTAATTTTCTCGTTGATATCCCTAATACAAGGCGGTAGACACAGCCGTCTTCCTATAGTCCTTGGTGTAGTAATTAAGAATTGATTATATTGGAAACAGTCTTTCAAAGTTAATTAATTTATATGTGGAAGTTGCGATTCAAACCCAGCGTTATGTTGATGGCCAAGGATTGGCTGAATCATAAAATTTTGAAATTGAAAATATTTTCTTAATTTTAAGTGAATTCAAAATCAAATTAAAGATGACAAAATTAGCTGATTCATAAAATTGAAATTAAATTGAAAATATTTTCATAAAAGTGAACTCAAATTAAAGATGACAAAATAAGCAACAACATGGCATTTGAACTACCTCTCTAGGTTAAAAAGTAATTACAAAGTTACATCAAATTTGGAGATTTTGTCAAAATCCGAAAAGATGGTGGCCAACTCATTTTCCAATAGAGATCAATGCAAAATATTTAACCACTTTACAGCTTCTTTGGGCGTCACTTTTATGATCTTCAGTTGAGTGTATGTTGTTAATCAGTTGTCACAGACATACCATTGAATCATTATGAGTGACAAAATTTACCGAGATAATTTGAAGTAAAACAATCTTTCCATAGACTTACACGTATATAAACATGCATGTTCATCTGTCTGCGTAGGCTTGAGCTGCTAACCATGCTAACTAAAAGGCTGTGGACTGGCTATTTCCGCACCTTTAACTGTGTAATACATGAAAAGTCGAATTGTACGGATTACAAAAAAAATACATGTAAACAGTTTGTTTTAATACAAATCAGAAACCAAAGCGAGGCTCTTTATTATAATTAGCTCATCACACATGTGCCACTCCATTACATAGCTCATTTACATATATCACCAGTACATTGCATAATAGTGCTGTGCATTTAATACATGTACATGGTGGCATTTCATGAGGTGGGTCAAAAATGTGTTACATGGTCATAATGGTCAAAAAAACAATTGTTTGATATGATGTTAATATTATTTATCTCTTTCAATTCAAGTAACCTTTTAGCCAAATATCACTTTTGTTTTGGCATAATGAGCTAATTAATGGTTAATTACTCCATAGACGGCAATGCAAACTGTAATTTTCAAACGCGTTTTTCTCAAAATTGCCTGTTTTTACTAAAGCAAGTCATAAATTGGAATGATTAATGGTAAACAGTTCATTTTTTCAGGATATGTTCTAAACACTTTAATAGTTACTTTGATGCATTAAACTTGAAACAGACCCCTTAGGGTCTTGGTGTTGATGACCTTCAATTAATTAGAGGGGGTTATACAAGGGGAGAAAATGGTGATGTTTCAAATCATTCTGCCCTAATTCTTATTTGATGCAGCTTGATCCCCTGAACATTTTGACACCAAATTTGTCAAAATCGGACAAAAAATGAGAAGGTGCTGCCCAAAAAACTGATCGAGGGGGAAGGGGGTCTGAGGAAGGTCTAAAAATGATAAATTTGCCAATTGCTGTAATTATATACCAAATTTTAGCCATGTTGGTGACCATCTGTATGTATTTGAGGTCACAGAATCCATTTGTGAATGTTCCAGCAGTGTCAAACCTTCCAAAATGGCGATATTGTCTCAATTTGGGTATCTACCGCATCCGTAGGCACCGCATCCTTAGGCACACCACCCTTGTACTGCCAAGTTCAAACCATTGTCTCTCTTAAATTATGTAACCCATGAACGCCAAATTACTGTCACAAATAGAAGAAAGTGTAAGCTTTCAAATGAGACATTAAACAAGTCAATATGCCAAGGAATAGTGAACTTACATTAAATTAAGTCCGAGAACCCATGAAAAAATGTAACAACACCACCTTTTTAGCATACCCACCTAATGACATGCCATCACATGTAAAATATTTCCGATAGAATTACAAATCCAAATTAGACAAAACTTCTGGGTCCCCAAAATTTCAGGAAGGTCTTTAATAAATTAATCACAAACATTTAGTGTGCATTTTCAAGTTTTTTAAATAAATTGTTCAGAGCCTTGCAAAATATTGGCATTTCTGGTGAGTTTTGTCATCATCAGAGGGACCTCACAATGAACATGCCAAAATGCCGCCAAATCATGTAAATTTATTGAAGTTTTACTTACAGAATTTTTTTTTTAATTCCTCCTTTTCTTCAAAAACCTAGACGAGAAACAAATTTTTATATACTTGGCCTTTAAAAAAAATAGAACTCCTAATAGCAACTATACTTTGATGTTTTTTTACAGGACCGTTGGATCAAAAATACAGAGCCATCAGTAAATTTTTGCTGTGTGTGTAGCAGACAAGCACTATTGGCATACTTCACGGCTTGTAGCTTCTGCAATCGCCAATTTCAATTCAACTTTACTACAGATTAAGGGTAGCAGTTTAAATCACTGACAATGAAGGTTTTCGCTTTAAGTGTGTTTTATAAAGGAGCTCCAAAGGTTGTTCTATTAAAAGGAGCATATGAGTTATCCTCCTTCGGATACTTCCAACGAGGCAGGTATGTAAAATAAAAACAAAGTAACATTTTCGGAAATGTCTTGGTAGCTGCAAGACCTTCCCCTCCCTAATTTCATGGTTTCAACTGAAATTTCTGAATGATAAATGCCCCCACCCTGTGTGCGGTTTATCAAGTTTTTTTTTTAAATTTTGGCCACTTCTATTTATTTGTTACTTAATGTGGTTTCAGAGTAGCTGTCATTGTGTAATTCTTGCAAATTGTTAACATGTTCTCTTTATGCTTTTCATATTTTCCATGTCCAATTACAGTGTGCAAGAGTTCATGAAATTCACAGGACAAATCATAGTAGAAAGGACACAAGTCGGGATCAGAGCAACTGTCTCTGAACAAGGTGAGTGAGTGAGTGCAAATCATCTCTTGGGCTGTTCACTAAAATCCTGGAAAGTTGCTTGATCTTGAACTTGGACTTAACTGTTGTTACAGCAAAATTACAAAATGTGACTGCATCCTCATTCCTCATGTGCTATTTCAGCTTTGACCTGACTACAAGACAAAGCTAGAAGTTGGACATATAATACATGTTTCCAGAAACAAGATCTTCTAACTTGAATAGAATTAATGAAGTACAGTAGAATATTCACTCCAATCATTAATTAGCCCTTACTCTTGCACACTTAAAATACAGTCTAAGTCTGAATACGTCATGAAAAAATGTCTCATTCCCCCGGTTCCCCCTGGGATTCGAACCCCTGACCCCCGCTATCAAGATCCAATGTCCAGCTATGCCAATCCACCGAGCGTGGCCTGTCTGGGCAATTTCCTGACCTTCTAATATCTGTGACCACGTATTCGGACTTAGGCTAATTCTTGATTTCTTACTGTAGTACTTTGTAGTTCGTAGGAGGGTAAGGGTTATATTGAGCAATAAAGTTACATTCTTTCATTAATTCTGATAAAGGTAAATGTGAATAAACTATCATTCAGCTTGTTCTATGCACATTTATGTTTACGGCTATTGTACATAATATTGGCTGTGATAATTGACCAGTAAATACATGTATAATAGTGTCAAACTTGTCTGTTTCTATTGCAGAGTATCATTGCCATGTGTATGTGAGGAATGACTCTCTTGCTGGTGTAGTCATTACAGACAAGGAGTATCCACCTAGGGTCGCATTCACATTAATAAACAAGGTGAGTATCATTGCCATGTGTGTGTAAGGAATGACTCTCTTGCTGGTGTAGTCATTACAGACAAGGAGTATCCACCTAGGGTCGCATTCACATTAATAAACAAGGTGAGTATCATTGCCATGTGTATGTGAGGAATGACTCTCTAGCTGGTGTAGTCATTACAGACAAAGAGTATCCACCTAGGGTCGCATTCACATTAATAAACAAGGTGAGTATCATTGCCATGTGTATGTAAGGAATTACTCTCTAGCTGGTGTAGTCATTACAGACAAGGAGTATCCACCTAGGGTCGCATTCACATTAATAAACAAGGTGAGTATCATTGCCATGTGTATGTAAGGAATGACTCTCTTGCTGGTGTAGTCATTACAGACAAAGAGTATCCACCTAGGGTCGCATTCACATTAATAAACAAGGTGAGTATCATTGCCATGTGTATGTAAGGAATGACTCTCTTGCTGGTGTAGTCATTACAGACAAGGAATATCCACCTAGGGTCGCATTCACATTAATAAACAAGGTGAGTATCATTGCCATGTGTATGTAAGGAATTACTCTCTAGCTGGTGTGGTCATTACAGACAAGGAGTATCCACCTAGGGTCGCATTCACATTAATAAACAAGGTGAGTATCATTGCCATGTGTATGTGAGGAATGACTCTCTTGCTGGTGTAGTCATTACAGACAAAGAGTATCCACCTAGGGTAGCATTCACATTAATAAACAAGGTGAGTATCATTGCCATGTGTATGTGAGGAATGACTCTCTTGCTGGTGTAGTCATTACAGACAAAGAGTATCCACCTAGGGTCGCATTCACATTAATAAACAAGGTGAGACATACATATATAAAATGCCAAATTTGCACAAAAGCGCTTTGTATCCTTTTGGTTAAAAGGCGCTTTGCAAATGTCAGTGTGTGTTTGTATGTATGAAAGGTAATTTGGAAAATTGATGGGTAAAGTGCCCTTTTGAAAATCTGTTCAATTCCGGTATTAAGCGGCATAATGAATTGATAACTGGCCCATCCCTAGTTATAAATATTTTATACCAATGATGCATCTGCATTCAGGCATACAGCATACAAAACCATCCAATTATTAACTGAATCACCCAATTATTAACCAAATCACCCAATTATTAACCCCAATGCATACAAAGTGAATGTCAAGTCTCAAGCATTGAATTTATACAAGCTTTTGAACCAGGCTTGTGATAAAATGTTCTGAATATCTTTCAGAATTGTAAAAGTTGTACAAGATAGTACTATGAGATAAATATTCTGTACACTGGAACCAGGGCTAAAATGGTGAGTTGGGACCTCTTGTTAAGTGTTAGAATGGTGAGAAAAATTTGAATTACGCTTGTCCGGTATTTTTTCCAAAAAATTAATCTCAGTTGGAAAGGCTGTGATTCATTGATTGTTTTAAATATTTTAGTATTTGTATTTCTCTCTCATTTCAATATTTTATGGTACTTTGCTTTTTTTAATCTACAGTTACTTAAAAGTTTTAACATTCTAACACATGTGTTAAAATATATTCTCAGTGATTTTAGTTTCCTGTTGATAGATTATTATTATTTTTTTTTTTTTGTAATTTAGTACCTAGATCAATTTGCTGTAGAAGTCTCATGCAGTACATGGCCAACTGCTACAGAGAATTCAGTGGAGTTCAAAACTTTAGACAAACTACTCTTGGAATATCAGGTAAGGCTCATGAACAAAACTCAACATTCAGATGAAGAATGTGTGTACAAAATCACCAACTTGACAACAATCATTAGATCAATGTGTGACATGGAAACAAACACTACAGATCTGTGCTAATAGTGGATTGAGGCCCCCAGTTTTACATAATAGCCCCATTGAGTCATTTTTGGTCATTGGGGAAATAGCCATTGTAACAGAAAGTATTTTGAGCCTTGGTGCTTATAGCCAGTTTGTGCGTATTTCTTGTTCTGAGAATTAATTGTGATAATACTAAATTATTGTTTTAATAATTTGAAGGCAATGGTGGCTTATTACAAGTTCAACTTTTCTACCCTTTAATTGCATATCCATTGTAGTAAAGGAACAACTCCTATTAAAGGAGCATGGTCTGATTGCCTCAACATTTTTTTACACTTTTTGAGATTTTGGTACCAAAATGTTGCTCATATTTTTCTCATAATCCATGTGAAAGTTCACGGCTGAGCCATCTTCCGTTTTGGAGATATGTATGAAAATGTGTCTTATTATGGTAACCATAATTAATTTTACACAGTAACATATAGGCAGCTCTGAATTACAAAATTGTACCTGAAATTTGAAACTTATACCTCTTGAGTGGTAATTTTTCATATGACATTGAAAACTCAATTTTGAGAAATCAGACCAAGCTCCTTTAAAATTGAAATTTGAGTAGTATTAGATATAAAATACATTATTTTTGTCAGGGCATGATCAATTTGCCCAAAATTTCCCATGGTCCAGTAAACACATATGATACCTCTTTTACTGAAACGTGAAAGGCAAACGATAAATAACAATGTAAAAAAATAAATATAAAATAAATGCAGGTGATTTATAGTGCACTGCGCCTCCCCTGACTTGTAATTCGGTGCGGCCACAGCACACTTTACAGAGCATATACAATTAGTTCTAATCATTGGGTTAAATCACTTCGTGGACTCCCTGGCCTAGGCCAAAGGGCTTACTGCGGCCTACATTAATTGTCGCAACCCTAGCTTGAGTAATTCACACCCTCATAGAATATTCAGTTTTCGCACACTCGGCCCCAGCTGGACTCGAACGCGAAATGATCAATACAGCTCATGTTTAACAGCCCAAGAACTAACCAGCTGAGCTAGCGAGAACTATATGTACATTTTCTACATTGTGTTATTACTTGCTTGTTTGCTTATAGCAAAATTGTCCAAAAGTGGCAAGATTGAGATATCGCTCTTAAAATAATTTTGACATCATTTCAACATCATAACAACTAGCTAGGACACACAGTCCGAAACCATTTTTATTGGTGTCTAAATATTCTGATATCGATAAAACTATACCAGTTATTTGATTTATATTGTTGTGTATATCGTCACGCTAATTAAATAATTGCCTAACTAACTTTCATGGCTGCCATATAACATTTGTATGTATAGTCATGTTTCTATGGTGCCAACTTGTCTTACACAATTGCATTCAACAAGCATAACACATCATTAAAGATGGATATTGATATCAATCAATATTTGCACAGCACTATCCATTAACATGTTTTGTATTTCCCGGGTTTTACCCAAATTGAAGTGGGTCGTCTTCTATTGTTTGCGAAACTTGAATGGATTTTCATAGAAGTGTAGGATAAATGTCACATACGGCAGCCATGTAAGATAGGCAATTATTTTATTAGCGTGACGATATGATGCAATTTCTTAAAATTTGTATACACTAAGTCATAATATTTTTTTATTTTCATCACACTAGGCACCAGAAAAAGCTGATGCTATGATGAGACTTCAAGGTGATCTAGATGAAACAAAGTTTATAATGGTATGTCCAAAATAGTTGAACTTGTTAAAACTACATCGCTTTACTAGACCTGTTTGTAAGAGCCAGAAAGCTCCCACTCCTCATAATATACGAAACAGCAAAACAATGTAGTTTCACAAAGTTCAACTATGTTATATTTATATGCTCCCTATTTGGTCGAGCACTTCATCTCTCTTTTGGAGTATATAGAATGGTATTCCAGAATTGTGACTGTGGATGTTGATGGTTAATCTTGGGATACAACCAAATGACAAGTGACCTAATGCTAGTACAGAAATCCCATATCTTATTGTTGTACTGAAATGTGAGTGGCAGCAGATATCAAGCTTCTAGGGCCAACAGTCTCGTCTAATCTGGCTAACGCTTCCTAATTAACAACATGGTATCCAAAAGAAGCCACATACTGTATATGCCAAGTCATCTTAAAGGCTTTGGAGTTCAAGCTGAAGCCTGGTTATCTTCATGAAATTAAGGAATTGTTAAATCATTCTTGGTGCGAAAACCTGAGTCTGATACAGATGCCTGAATCAGTTGGATCTCCAAACACTTGCTGATAGAAGAACATGACACTGTCTTCAATTTGCCAATTGTGACAGATATTTAGAGCGGGTTTGTGAAGGTCCAAACCTCCCATTTTTAAACAATTCTGCCATGACCTAGTGGTTTATACATTGAAACGGCCCAAAACTCCTACGTTATACCATGGACTTAGGAGAATACTCTTATTTATTCTCCTAATTCCATGGTTATAATCTCTCAAGAGGAAGTCCCCTAATTCTTTTATCTTAATCAGCAACACGGCAAGGATTATTAACAAAATAGATGGAGAATGGGCAAACCAGGGGCATATGAAACAACAGGGGAGGCAAACATATGGCTAGGTAAAATGGAGACCAAGGAAAAAATATGGAATTTTTGTAATGCATATGCAGCAAATTTTCTGCAAGTTTTTGCTCCAATTTGAAATCTTGAAATTTGCATGACATGTGTGAAATATTTCAAGTTTGACTTTTAAAATTATCAAAAAGGGGGAAATTGAGTGTGAAATTTCAGTCTATGACTGGAAGTGTGTAGGGAGCAATGATGGGGTGGGGCAAGGCTTGTAACTTAGGCAAAATGCCCCGGTTCCTTTTACAGCAGTGATCATAATTATATCTGATTCTTTGCCCATTCTTTCATCCATGCTCAATATACCTACCATAGTTAGTAGTCAAATTGAATAAATTAATATCATGGTCCAAGTAAAAATTATGGAATTAATGGTCAATTCAGTATGATTATGTGCAGCAAATTGTAATCCGCAGTTTTCTTTTCTTGCAGCATAACACGATAGAGGCAATGTTACAACGAGGAGAAAAACTAGATGATTTAGTAGCTAAGTCTGATGCCCTCAGCTCACAATCTAAAACATTCTACAAAACAGTAAGTATACATTATAGACCAAACAAAACTTTCTTGGACAATATAAGCCAACATACAACATTTACAAGCAATGGGGTCATACCTTCTGGATTCTTATTAATACTGTCCATAAATATGTGTTTGCCCATAAATGATATTTGATACAAGGTATACAGGGTGGACCAATAAAAGCTTTATTGAAGTTCAATGTCACGTAACTTAAAATCGGAAGATAATTCGAGACTAAATTTTAAATATTTATAAACTACGGTATCTTGTCCTTGTATGGTAAGAATTTCAGGTTAAACAAAGTTTGCATTGCGAAGTTATTGCCATTTGCCCAAAAAGAGTCAAAATCAGGTTTGTCCACGGGGCAACTTTACATGGGTGCACACAATGAGTGTTGGTTAAAATATCTGTCTTAATTAGTTGATGGTCTTGCGTTACTGATTAGATTTAAAAATGTGATGAAGGAACTTGCGTCAAGAACTCATCTAAGGATGAGTTCTGCATTTACAACAGCAATGTTTAATGCAGATTTCCCGATTCAAGGTCCCGCTTCTTTCTTTATCCCTGTTCAAAACAGTACCAAAGGAGTAAAACTTTGTTTAAACCCTGTAAATAGTCTTTGTAGATAATACCGCACAGACTATTAACAGAGTTAGCTTAGTCGGCCGCGTAGCTACCAGTTCTAAAAAGCGTTCAGGAATAAACATTCTTTCGCGACTTGTGAACTTCCTCCACTTACCACCTTACAAACCAACGTTATAAATGAAAACGACCAAATACATGCACTGTCTTTGCCTATTTGAACTTCGCACCCAATAAGTTCTTTAGATTATTATGGAAACACACCGTACTTTTATTATTTTGATGTGTTTATGCATGTCAATAGTACTCTCAGTCAATGATATGCACCTTAAATTCGATGATGATAAGCATCAACGTAAAAAAGAAGTAAAGACCATGCTGATTGTAGACTTATTTATGATTCTGGTGAACATTAAAGTATTCCCTGCTGTGGACAAAGTGGAATTCGGCGTTTTTGCGCGAATGTCAATAACTTTGCAATGCAAGCTTTGTTTGACATGAAATTTTTACCATACATGAACAAGATACCATAATTTATGAATTTATATTAACATTATTCTCAAATTATTTTCCAATTTCAAGTTACGTGACATTAAACTTCAATAACGCTTTTATTGGTCCACCCTGTAGTTCTATCTGTATTATTAATGGCAGTATATTGATAAGATCATCAAATGGAAACAATTAACCAAAGCTTACATGAAAAGGGTATGTCATTGGACTTGATTTGAAAAATTACTAACTAAAAGTACATGACAGAGTACTTGTTTTCAGTACTCTGAAATCTACAGATGATTAATTGTTTTGGTCCATTTTGAAAGTCCATACATGAGCATGTCATCCACCTTGTAAATGACATTGCTGTAATGAATCTTATTCTAATATATCTGTAAAAATTTGCATAAATATTTGTAGTGTTCAACATGTCTTCTAATTGTCCTCTATTGAATGGAGAAAAGTTACAAGTAGGAATGGTCACAAGATTTATCACCATCAATTATCCTGTATTCAATTTGTTACAATGTTATGTAAGAGCACATTTCCGAAACTTGACAGGTAATTGAACGGCCAAAAAATGGCACCTTACCAGAACCTTGTGTTGTCCCGGGTCAACTGTGAGTTGAGATTTAAGTGGCTCAATAGATTACTTATTGTTATTTCAAATATATTTTTCACATGAAGATGACCATCTATAATGCAGTAACCGTGCACAGGGGATTGGAATGTACTCAACAATACACAGAACTGCCACATTGCACTCACCTTAGAAGCATATTGTACTTGCATAAATTGCAAACATTGGGTTGAGCAGGGGACTGAATTTTTATGTCTGATAATTATTTAAAACAATGATTGAAGTTCTAAATATGATGAATTTGTTTGTTTCTTTTCAGGCACGGAAAACTAATTCATGTTGCACTATATTGTAACTTAGATAGCTAGCTATGTGATCATGTATACAGGGTACATGGCTCTGAACAGGACTGATGACATAGACATGGACTTAACTCATGCCTTAAATGCTTTCCATTTGCAACCTGTGTGTATGAAGGAAAAGGATTTGACTGATTAATTGAAGAAATTATCTACATCTCAATAGAGATCAGTATAACAATTTATGCGCATGATAATGAGCATAATAATGATACCAAAATTAACATATGTCTCAAAATCGTGTTTATCCAAAAATGACAATATCTTGATGGAATGTTCATGTTTGAGACTATGTCAAAATTTGGTTGAAAATATATCAAATTTGCAAATATATGTATTTGTAAGTTGGTGTGTATATGGAAAGTGTGTCAAGTATTTGGACTCCAAAAGGAAAGCCTTGTTTACATGTACAACCACCACAGAGATGTTCTTCCTGGTTCTACGGATTGGAATGTTTCAGTGTTGGTCAGAATATATATGTGTTAGTGGAGTTATATGTATGTGCTACTCATTAGTGGATTTATTTTTGTATATTTAGTGTTAATATAAATCAGAGGTGTAACCAGCAGGGGCAGGAGGAAGCCTCAAGATAACGTCTGCCCCCTGCTTGCTCCTCTCAAAATAAATCAAGAAAAGAATAAAGTTTCTATATATAAAGTGTTCCGAAAAAGAAACTAGTTATCGGGCGAAGTAAAGATTTTTGGTAAGGCAACTAAAGTTATCAATTTTGAAGGCTACGGTGAAACATCCCCAGCAGAAAACGTAGCACATACACCCAAAGCTAGCCCATAACCAATTACTGCTTAACTCCCTCTTAGTCATGGATGAGAGGGCTTCTCAAACTCAAAAGTATACGCATGGAAAAGAATATGAATATGACGTTTAGTCATCTGAGTTGATAAAGTTTGTTTATTAAAGAGTTTTATCCGAGTTTTATCTGAATCATCTTATCTCAGTCAATTTAATTGCTAATTATTGTCTGTTCAATTTGGGATTCCTAATCAAATAGCGAGCTAAGCGTTATACGGCATAAAATACTGATGCAGCTTGTAATCGATATATCCTGCGGTAGTTACGGGGTATTGAGCAATGGTATGCACAGCATTGTTATCGCGCTGTGTTTAAAATTGGTAACTGTAGTTGCCTTACCAAAATTCTTTACTTTGCTCGATAAGCCTGATATTTTCAGATTTTGAAAGACTTTTTGTACCCATATCACAGGAAACATATCCATTTACATTATGTGCAATTATTGTGGGCTTGAAACTATATAATTTTAGTAGTATAAAACCAAACCAAAGTGTACCAGTTTCTTTTTCGGAACACTTTAGTACTACAAAATGTGTACCTTTTATGAGTTTACTTTTTAAATTTGTCCACTGCTCCAGTTTGGCACAAGTTTGGGAAAATTCAGAAAAGTTGCGTCAAAATAACACATATTTCAAGGAAAGTTTTTATTGTATAAAGGACCACTAAAGGGAATTTCTTATTGTATAAAGGGCCATTACACTATAAAGCCCTGCTTTTTAGGGTCCTACCATAATATTAATATTCTTGATTTGTAATGAACCATGGATTATTTTTATGAATTTATCAAAATTTTGGGTGTACCTTTTTGTTCATGAGCACCAATTCTTTTGCCCCTGCAAAATTGTCTGCCCCTGCTTGCCGCCATAAATGAGAATGTCTAGTTACGCCACTGATAATAATATAAAGAAGATAATAAAGTGATTCAGTACAGGAATTTTGCAGGCATGAATTATTAGCCTATTGCTCGGTTTCGCCATTTTGAGGAGAGCCTAGACCTGGCTTGAAGTGAAAACATCCTTATGTAACACACTAGTTTAATTGACTGTCAAATTGAGGCTCTCCCCGCAAATGGCGAACCGTGCAATGACAAATTGGTTGCTATCAGTGCTTATTTGCTATACATGTGATCAAGTACCTAAAGGTAGGTGACACCAAAATGTCTCCATTCACATCTGAAAAATTACATGGCATTTGAAATGATTATATGGCATTTGAAACAGAAATACTGAAGAAAAGTTTTTATGATTCCCACAGAAGTCTTATTTTATCATTGTTGCCATCAGTTACAAGCATTCATAGAATAGCAACGAATACTTATTTTATTTAAACTTGCAAACAATAGATTGGTGAACAGTTGGCGGTGTAATGATGAGTGCCTGGTGTTATGTCATCATTTATTATACAATGCTGTGTCAGTCAAGTATAAGCATTAGTTGTAAGGTAGATCATCTCATTGTAATAATACCATTCCATCCATATTCAAGAATTTTATGTTATGTTGTTTATTAAAGAGCCGTAATCATAGCAAACTGGTATATCTCATAAAATGCTGTTTTGAGAAAAATAGTATTTGAATTTATGC
>JXSR01S011104.1:0-20609 GCA_000969725.1 Ophiothrix spiculata
TTACTTGTTGAAATTGATCAAGGCGATCAAATTTTACAACAGAAAATTTGCTGGAAATTCTCATTATTTTTTATATTTTTGCTGGCTATTTTCATCAGTTCCTCGAAAAGTGTCCTGTTGCAAAGTCCCCCTTTTCAGGGTGAGTCATCACAAATATGTTTCCTACATTATGACAACTACCGGCTAATTTACAAAATACATTTGTATTCTCAACATAGGTTTTAAAGTAAAAATACATGTTTTACATCCAAGTTCTAAAAAATTAGGAAGTGAGTCCGGGGGGGGGGGGGGGGGGGGTACTCAAATTTGGTTTTGGTAGGGATGTGCCACTAGGAAATTTGAAATGCCAACCATTCAAATACCAGTTTACAAGAAAAAGGGGGGTCCATCCATGTACCAAATCTCCTGAATTTTTGAGTCAAATTTGTTTGCAATTCACTATTTTTTTAACAAAATTTTTAAAAGTTTGTCACAATATTCCAAGAATTGCTCCATTTGACCCAAATTTGGGAAAATTTTGAAAAGTTGACCCATCACAATACCAAGGAATTGCAAGGAAAAAGGTCAATTAAAAATACCTGAGAGCCTGACTACGCTAATCAATAGAACTTTTTTTCCCTTATTGTCTGTTACTACTTCTTTTTAATTCAATTTCACATTTTTACACAGCAATGTATATTGCTATCTACTGAAGAAAGCTTGAGACTCTTGTAGATTGTAGTGTTTTCATAACCTTTCTTCTTAAGTTTCCTCATAAGTTATGTCCATACTCAAAGAGTTTTTCAATGTTCCACTTAATTTTGTAATCAAATAAAGAATCTTTTGCTAGCCATTAAAGCACATTTTAAAAAAATTTGTAATTCAGTACAATTATGAATTTCCATCACACAAAATTGTAATAAATAAATTCATAAAATTTAAGAATTTACAAAATCATAACAGAATAATATAGTGTATATTTCATGTCTTTGTATAAACATTGGTTATTCTACTGCTCTCATTAAAATACCAGAAGCAATATTTTCATCACTTTACCAATTAATAAGCCTTTTTTTTCCAAAATGTCATCAACAAATTTAGCATTTTTTTTTACTAAGATCACTCCGATCCATTTTCCCTGGCCAAAACATACAAATCCATATTCATTAATAATACTGTGGTGACATACACGCTTCCGATTAAATGTGACATGTTATAATTATCATATCATATATATCATATCCAACTTGATTTTGATGCTTTTATCTCTGGCGGCATAAAAGATGACTCTGATAATCTAATAACAACCGGAAGAGTTCGGCCTGGCTTTTGATGAAATCAATGTGCCTTATGACAAGGTACCTTGCATGGTCATTCCTCTTCTTCCCCTACAATTCAGTGGTGTGCATCCATATCTTAGGCCAAGAAAAAAAAATTGTTTGTTTGCCCTTTCATGAAAAAAATCAGTAGGGTCGGTAGGTCGATTTCTTTTCTTTTTTTTAAATGTATAATGTGCCGCAAATTCAACACACGCAACACGTCAAGACTTTCGGTTTTGTTTACATCCTGCCACGGGCCGTTTGGCGCAACGGCGACATGCACTGATACACATTCTGATGTCTTGTTATTATGAATATCAAACAATGTCAAAAACGTGCCACTTAAATCAATGGATGCTACCAAACTCAACACAATTTTGCTGCCTTCGCGTGCGCAGACATACAAACAGGGAAGGTCGCCATCTTGGAAACAGGCTTCCCATTGGTTTAACCATAGATTTAGAGAAAGGAAGATTTACCTCATGGTGTTGCCGACGCGTTTCCTCATATCCCTTCACTTCGTCTGTCAAAATCATACCCCCAATACAAAAAATTCTTTTAAATCAGTGCAGCTTAATAATACCCACTTTTTTGCTTTAAAATAAGAAAAATAAAAGGTGTACATGATACAGTTGATAATTACAAGATTAAAAAGATAAAACCTTCTTAAAATCGTGTTAACAAGATTCCTAAACAATCCCTAAATTTAGCATTTCTTTCAATTGTAGAATTGGGGGTCGCTGAAGCCTAATTAATAATAATCACCCCCAAACCTCGGTTTGGAACACACGGCCGCTAAGGCGATGGGTCGGCTAATTTTCTGATTATTTTGATAATTTTCTTCGCACTGGCTTGTAATAATGATTTAGATATTTCAATAAAAGTATACTTTTATGTTTTAAAGAAAATAAATAGCAAATTAGTGTAAAACGTGATATTTTTTATTGTTTTTAGTGACGTTATCTTGGCTTCAGCGATTTACCGAGCAGGGCGCTCTACCTATATATATCTCGTTGGGTTTAACTCACTCAGTACAGCTCGTCGCCAAGAGCGCACACCGCTAAATAACTTCCCCATTGAAACCAATGCTTTAAAGCCTTAGTAGTGTTGTGCGGCCCCAACCTGGATGTTATCCGCATTTGTACGATCGATCAACGATATACAACAATTTTTTAAAACATTTTTTGCATGTAAAATTGATGCCTTTGGGTTTCGAAAAACTAAAAATTAGATAAGTATAATCTCCTTGTAATATATTTTTTTCCGCAAAAATACACAATTGTTTTAATGTTATGAATGGGGAAAAAAAACACGACTCAAGATTTTCGTGATTTTTCGGTCGGTCGCGAAAGGGCAAACATACATTTTTTTTCTTAGCCTTAAGAAGAGTATTCATGGACATTCTTGAAATCCTTAAGTATAATAATGACCCATGACTTTGGCCTGACTTGTGATTAAATCAAAAGTGACATAGGTCAATTTAGTTGATGTTCCATTGAATTATATGATAGACAAATTTGTAATATTGCTTCTTATTTTATGAACATTTGCCGAGTTCAAATTTGCTGTAAATTAATTTGTCCCTCAGCTTTTTGTTGCTTTTTGTAAAATTTGCATATTTGTAAATTGTAATTCCTTTAAATTACTTCCACCAGTCCATGTAAGTCCATTTATTATGGTCTATTCATATTTAGAAAAATTAAGATAAGCAAATTTACAATTTTGTAAACCAATAACCAACGATTATGAATTCTAGTGCTTAACTAACAACAGAAATTGGATTTAATTACAAGACAAAATTTTCAACTAAGTAGTATTTTGGTACGTTATCTCCTAAATGGAGAAAACACTTCCTAGACTACATTTGTTTCTAAATTCCAAAAATCAAAAAAGTTCAAAATTTCACAAATGCAAACTTAAGTTAGGCTTTCCAGAAATTGTTTAAGGCAAAAATCGGCATTTTTCGTCAATGTTCAGGGTAAAAATCCACTTCTAAAAATGTATACTGTTACACAATTATGCAATTAGTTTGAGAGTTAAAGTACAAAAAACGTTTATGCTAGATGAACATCTACACGTAAAACACACAGTTTAATTCGATGACCTACGTCATTTTGTCGTCAGCATAGAATATTCCTAGCAAAATATTCTATACGATAGTGGAGTCTGGACCGGGCCTAACTGCAGTACATTTTCTAATCATAGCAGAGGCTTGGTGAAAAAGATCACCTCACATTTTGGTATCACACAAATGTTTCAGAAATGTGCAATGACACTAATTGATTTTTCATCCCAAAGCCTCCATTATTATTAGAAAAAAACACTGAAAATAATTAATGAATGCAACTTGCGTATATGGTAGCTCATAAAAAGTCTGTCTGATTTCGATCGATATATAAATATTTACAAATTGTGCAGAGCATGATCAGGGAATCAATTATATAATGTTCATTAACCTATATCCAAAGTCTAGGCAACCACTTTGTCTATGGAAATTTGTTTATTCCAGACTACCAATGTGATGATAATGATTTCATAATGAGGTTGACTTGACTGCACATTATACTTGAACCTATTCTATTTTGAGCAACATCATCACAGTCATATATCAGATAATCAAGTTTATAATCAACCATCATTACATTACCAGGTTTTCTTGGTTTTTCAAATCAATGCTACATATACCGTTTTATTTAAACAAAAAATCGAAAGCCCATTTTCAAAAAGTAGCATTTCATTTGATATATTTCTTATATATTGACATAATTTTATACTCTGTTCCAGTGATGTGGATTAATTACAGGGCAATGATATTCTTAAATACAGAAAAGAACAAAATGTAACCATTAGCAAATTAGGTGACAAAACATACACCATGATATAAATGCTCGATTGCCCCTGATTTTTGAGTTTTGGTAATATAAAAAATCCATTTTGTACCAAATTGTTCATCAAAATTTTTTTTTGCTGTTTTTTCCGAATTTTTTTTTAGTTTCAGGAGCTATTTCTGACCATTATTATCCTCAAGAAACTCCCAAATTTATTATGTTTGAGGGCTATTCCATTCAAATTAAAAAAAAAAAGACAAACTGACCCTATTCGCAAAGTTTGCCCACCCATGTCATCACTTAAACCAACATGATAACTGTAATTTTGCATATGTGGAAGAAATAAATTCTTATGTCTTATGTCTTATGCTTATCTGAAATCAGATGGAAGCAGCCACATCCAAATGGGTTTTTAGATTGATTCATCATTATCAGTTCAGGAAAAGTCATAATTCATTAACGTTAATGAATTTATTTACCATAGACGAATTCTTATACTGTACAGTATATGAATTAATTTACTCTTAACTTTAAATCAATTTTTAGAGCAATCTACGAACATCGGAGAACATTTTAGAGCATTTTTTTGTTGAATGGGACTTATTCTAAAAATATAGTGATGCAATTTTGAATTCTATCTGCCATTTTTTTTTTTAAATTAGCACAAATGTTTGGCAGAAAAAATCCAAAATATTAACAATTTTAAAAAAATATAAAAGCTACATTTGTAGAATAAGACCCATTCAACAAGGAAACGCTCTAAAATGTTGTCTAATGTTCATAGATTGCTCTAAAAAATGATTTAAAGTTAAGAGTAAATGAATACATTTACTGTACGGTATATAAATTCGTTTACGGTAAATGAATCCATTAATGTTAATGAATTTCAACCTTTCCCGAACTGTTATCGTTTAATTCCAACTTGACCTTGAATGTGAATATTCAAAAAAAAGTTTGATACATTAATTTCAACAGGTATTCCTTTAAACTGACTAATATTACCAGACTGTCTGACACTAGCTGACAGGTATTGAAAAATGAAGTGATATGTGTCATAAATAAAGGTTTCCCTCTTAGCAAACAGGATAATAAAATAACCACCTCAAGTAATAACTATTGCAAAAATAAAATGGGAAGCTATTGGATACGGCCAACTTTTATTACAATATTCTTATCAGTATTTGTACTTACACTAGCCTACATGTAGTTTTTACATTGAATTGAGAACATACAGAAACTTCCACTGATGATATTAGTTACCCCCTGTTTGTTCACGTAATACGGAAAGATATCTATGGTTGCATGAGGCCAAAGGCTGAATGTGATACAGCACCCAACCATAGATATCTTCCGTATTGCGTAAGAACAAACAAGGGGTAACGAATTTATCACTTGGTGTAGGCATGGATCTTATTATTAAAACGTAAATTATGCAGAAATAGATTTATAATTTACCTAAATTATCTTCATAAATGGTAAAAGTCAACCAAGCAATATGGATTTGCCAAACAGGTAATATATAACCGTATTGCACTGTTTAAGGATAAGGTTTGTGTGCGCGACTTTTACAAGCACGCAATAAAAACACATCACGCGCAGTCATCCCTGCATGATAACTTTTTGATTACGCGGTCAAGGTTATTTTAGAATAAAATATGTAATACGGCTATATATTAATTGGCTTTCGACCAATGGGATTCAAGGATTTAAGTCAACCAAGTGATAAGGAAAAAAATCACCCAAAATAGCAAATGGAAAATTGGTATAAATATACTTCATTCTTTAAAGCTTTAAACAAGCTTTAAACGATGAAATACAGAAATAAAAAAGAATTGCGCTAGAGTGAAATCATATCGTAACTCTATCAAAATATTGCTCACTTTTCTGAATATTGCAGATGCTCTTAGTACGGTATTATAATCTATCACAGAGACAAATTTTGAATTTTACTTAAAAGTGACAATATAAAGGTCTATAACATTTTGAACCATCTTATTACGAAAATTGTTGCTTTTGCTGATAGGACACAGATGTAATGACGAACAGATTCTGTAGTGGTCAGCCAAATAACATGATACAGAGAAAAACAACCATTCCCATGAGGGGTTACATCTGTGGATGGCCTGTTGTAATTATGACATCTACCTATATTGAAATTTTCACTAGGGATATAAGCTTTTAGAGGATTGAGGAAGCTTGAGTACAGTGTTTTTTCTATATCAAGTTTGTCAATCTGATGACCTATTTTTTCAAGTTTTACTTATAAATTTCATACAAATCAGACTGATTTTCATGAAAATATGACCATTGATGCAGAAGGCATTTCTGATTTTTAGGTGGGTAATTAAATGTTCAGCTTACTCAAATAAATCATTCGTTTGAATCCAATTTCAGAACATATACAGCAACACCGCAAGAGCAGGCAGTATGAACAAATCAAAAAACAATACTGTGCATCATATATAAATAGGCCTAAATGTTCCACTTACACTAATCATATAAATTTGTTTGACTCAAATTTCAAAATATACAGCTCAATTAATATATGAAAGATCAGACAGCCAGCAAAGAAAGGTAATATTGATAACTGTGCACCACATGTACATGAGATGTCTGTGCTCTTTATGAGCAAAAAGACCCAAGTACAGATTTAGCATTTAATCCATTGATTTAGAGGGGAGATACCACACTGCCATACAAGCCCATGTAATGGTGTCGTGTCCAAAAAAATAATAATTTCAAGAGCAGTTACTCAGTTGCATGTAGAGGCAAACAAACAAATTGCATTTAATGCAAACAGTATATACAAAACTGAACTCGGATATTAAAAACGATCGCCACGTTAATTTAGAGGGTATTACAGAAATTGTTGGTCAGTAGCGAGAAGATTTTAATAAAACACACATGTGGTCTCTAAGCGTAAGATTTGCGCCTAATGCACAAAACGAAACGCAACACGCACTAGCTATTTACGCACTGTCTTACCGATAAGTGCCGAACAACACAAAAAAATACCGTGAAATAGTGTTGGGTGCTCTCGACTCAACAGGATGCCTTTTGCTGCCTGTGGAATTCTTAAATATTTGGCTGGTCAATTGTGAATGTCAAGTGGATGTCAAGAAAAAAATCAAGAAAAAAAAATATGGGGTCAACGACTGTTTTAAAAAGATAGCATGAGATGAAATTACATGGAGTAAAATCTAAAAAAACAATTTTCATCACCGGAAATGTCGAAATTCAATTGCATAACATTGACCAGATAAAAAAAGTCAATTACATCAAGTAATCTAACACTCAAGTTTTCAAATAATCGTCCGCTAAAAGGAAAATGACGTCATCATGTATGACATCATAGCACGCTTGGATGGTCAGTGACCCCAATTTTTTATTGTTGAATTTTGAAGTTTAGACTCATATCTATTAATTGACAAAAAATAAACAAAATCTACAGGTAGGAACTTATCTCCGTGATCGTCCTTAAATATTCTCATGTTACGACAAGATGAGATACATCATTGGCTAAAATCAAAATACTCCATTGTGATTATCATGCAGGAATGAAAATGGCACAGAGGAAAAGCATTTCCCCTTTAAATTTATGATTTATTGACACTCTGAAGTGAAAACTGAGTACGGAGGTCAATTTTCAATTTTTGATGAAAATCCCATCCAGACTAGACATATCCTCCAAACTATCTGTAGTTGGAGCAGCTAATGATGTAGCCCTGATACAGAGCCTAGTTATCTCTTAGAATAAAACCAGTCACAGTATTTCTTAGCACCAAACCGGGCACCAAACCTGTCACTGTCAAAGCCTGGACCCTCTCTTCGTTCAGCTCAAACGCTTCGACTCAGGCACTTCACGTTGCTTAGTCACTGCACTGAATTGATCACGGATTAAGTTGGAAGGATCTGGACAACAACTCATCATGTGACTGCAAGAAAGTCAAGTCTGTAATGGCTGCCTTAAGTTACACTTACTTAACACCTCGTCACTAGAATGTGAAAATCCCTTAATATTTCACTGCCCTGTGTCCGTAGCTCTTGAAATGGTTCTTCAGGTGACCATTTCAAGAGCCACTAACCCAAGACAGGAGATTATGCAGTGTGCAATCATAATTAATGACAAATGGCAGCTATTGCAGATACAACTTTCTTGCACCCACATTAATGCAGGCAAAAATTGTTTTACAAGATTTAGGGAAGTTGGAGCCTCAAAAGCTTTATCGTACGGTAACTTATGAAAACTGATAAAGTAAACTGTAATGTAAACATTTTCAAAAAGGACATTTCAAAAGCAAGGGTAGAAATTCGACGCGAATCCGCGAATCGATTCGCGTAAAGATTCTCGCAAATACGTGGCAGCGCGAATCATCATCTGATTCGCATAAAAGTTGTAAGCTTAAGAATCATTCTTGGTTTTCATTTATATTGTCATGAACTTTTGTCATTCATAAATATAAAGTAGTGTCATAGTACCACGTGATCATATCTGAGCAATAAAAACACTCAAATTCATGATTTAGTACCATAATGATGACTTCATATTAATCAATATTCATGTACCTACAATTCAGCTATGATTAATGATCGCGAACCCGGAAGTAAGTTTGCTGAAATTTACCGTGACTGATATTGAAACGTGAAATATTCTACTATAAAAAACATTGCACATGCAATCATCAATCAATGTTTCATTGCATATAACAATAGAAAATGGTATTTGACATTAATAATAGTGCTTCTGGATAGTGATGGGTGTCCAATTATTACATTAAACTTCTCAATAAAATGCTGGCTGAGAGAGTGCAGAATTATGCAACCATGATGAATTAAAAATGATACAAGCAGGCTACACACAGCACTAAATACTTTTCACCAATACTCTTGAGTGAAGGGTCACCTGACAACAGAAATAAGCTCAGCTTTAAATATGGCTCATTGTACATGTTTTTGTTTTTTATTATTTTGTTTCAAAAACCATGAATACAACATGGTCAAACATACTGACAATGACACAAATTACAGTATTACAATTTACTTAGGTTTCCTTTGTTTACAATATGTGCAGTGTTATAAATATCTACGTTAATATCAAATTTGATTCACCTAAAATAATTTGCGAGAATCAACTTATACGCACTTTGGGTGAATCATGATTCGCGCAAAATCCAACCTGCGTGAATCAAGTTTGATTCACGCAAAACTTGATTCACGCACATAAAGACGAATTTCTACCCCTGCAAAAGGAATCTACTTTAACATCAGATTTTTTATTAAAGATCTTTCTTTTGATAAACTCATTAAAACAGGTTATTTTGCCATTTTACAACAGGCCTAGCAAAACATGTTTTGCAAAAAATAAAAAAAATAAATGGAAGTCATATGAATTGACAGTTCTAATATAAGAATGTTTCTCACTTTTTATTTTATTTCTTATGTTTGCATAAACACTGTCAAATAGTGCCCAAAAAAAGGGTTAAATATTATACTCTTTTTAATATGAAAATGATTATTGGCATACTTGGGCGAAAATTAAGAAACCAACCCTAGAATTTTTGATTTAGATGACTATTTGTTAAGGTTTTTGCTCGGAAAATATTTTTTCTAGGCTTGTTCAAACGAAGATCACAAAAAAAACCTTTGTTTTTGGCAAGTTTTTCGAAGGAGATCTCTTTAATCAAATATCTGATGCTATGAATAGATTCATTGGTAAGTTGTTTTTTTCTTTCCAATATACATTTAGATTTACATTTACATTTTCAAGTTACTATAAAATCAATTTTTAAGACAAACAAATTGTAAGGCTTCAAACTCCTTCAATTGTCTTTTTTAGCTATATTAATTCAGGTATTCATTACAGTTGTGCTACTTCAAATCTCATATATTTACTGATCACGTTCCTTTAGCCCATCTCAGATTTCGATATTCTAATAGGAAATTAAACTATGGTATCATATATCATTTGATCGCTAAGAATAGCTGAAGCTAAGTCAAGTGTAATTAACCCAAAATTTGCTCACTTTGTGGAGGTCTCATATGATACTGTCTCAGTTTGATGTTGCCAAGAAATCACCAGGTGGTCTGCATATTATATTAACAGTCTGGTATGGCAATTATTATTAAAGAACCAAATATAATCACTGAATATTTCCATGAAGTTACCTTTAAGGTGCATTGGATAATAATTTAATACAAATTTTGCTTTAATCTTGACAATAAATGATCTCTATAGGAGATAAACCCATAATTAATTCAACAAATTGCTATAACTGAACAAGTTTGGAGGGTATGATTAAGATGACTATTTTTTAAGGTTTTTGATCGAAAACTATTTTTCTAGGCTTGTTCAAACGAAGATGGCAAAAAAAAAACTTTGGTTTTGGCAAGTTTTTCAAAGGAAAGTTCTTTAATCAAATATCTGATGCTATGAATAGATTCATTGGTAAGTTTTTTTCCTTTCCACTATACATTTAGATTTACATTTACATTTTTAAGTTACTATAAAATCAATTTTTCTTAAGACAAACAAATTGTAAGGCTTCAAACTCCTTTAATTGCATTTTTTAAGCTATATTAATTCAGGTATTCATTACAGTTGTGCTAATTCAAATTTCATATATTTACTGATCACGTTCCTTTAGGCCATCTCAGATTTCAATATTCTAATAGGAAATTAAACTATGGTATCATATATCATTTGATCGCTAAGAATAGCTGAAGCTAAGTCAACTGTAATTAACCCAAAATTTGCTCACTTTGTGGAGGTCTCATATGATACTGTCTCAGTTTGATGTTGCCAAGAAATCGCCAGGTGGTCTTGCATATTATATTCATAGTCTGGTATGGTGAATTATTAAAGAACCAAATATAATCACTATATATTTCCATGAAGTTACCTTTAAGGTGCATTGGATAGTAATTTTGATACAAATTTGGCTTCAATCTTGACAATAAATTATCTCTATAGGAGATGAACCCAAAATTAATTCAACAAATTGCTATATAACTGAACAAGTTTGGAGGATATGATTAAGATGACTATTTTTAAGGTTTTTGATCGAAAAATATTTTTCTAGGCTTGTTCAAACAAAGATGGCAAAAAAACCTCTGTTTTGGCAAGTTTCTCAAAGGAGAGTTCTTTATTAAATATCTGATGCTATGAATAGATTCATTGGTAAGTTGTTGTTTTTTAATTTCCAATAAACATTTAGGTTTACATTTACATTTTTAAGTTACTATAAAATCAATTTTTAAGACAAAGAAATTGTACGGCTTCTAACTCATTTAATTGCCTTTTTTTAGCTATATTAATTCGCGTATTCATTACAGTTGTGCTACTTCAAATCTCATATATTTACTGATCACATTCCTTTAGCCCATCTCAGATTTCAATATTCTAATAGGAAATTAAACTATGGTATCATATATCATTAGATCGCCAAGAATAGCTGAAGCTAAGTCAAGTGTAATTAACCCAAAATTTGCTCACTTTGTGGAGGTCTCATATGATACTGTCTCAGTTTGATGTTGCTAAGAAATCACCAGGTGGTCTAGCATATTATATTATTACAGTCTGGTATGGCAATTTATTAAAGAACCAAATATAATCACTGGATATTTCCATGAAGTTACCTTTAAGGTGCATTGGATAATAATTTTGATATAAATTTTGCTTCAATCTTGACAATAAATGATCTCTACAGGAGATGAACCCAAAATTAATTCAACAAATTGCTATAACTGAACAAGTTTGGAGGTATGATTAAGATGACTATTTTTTAAGGTTTTTGATCGAAAAATGTTTTTCTAGGATTGTTCAAACGAAGATGGCAAAAAAACCTTTGTTTTTGGCAAGTTTCTCAAAGGATTAATCAAATATCTGATGCTATGAATAGATTCATTGGTAAGTTTTTTTTTCTTTCCAATATAGATTTAGATTTAGATTTAGATTTTTAAGTTACTATAAAATCAATTTTTAAGACAAACAAATTGTAAGGCTTCAAACTCCTTCAATTGCCTTTTTTTAACTATATTAGTTCGGGTATTCATTACAGTTGTGCTACTTCAAATTTCATATATTTACTGATCATGTTTCTTTAGCCCATCTCAGATTTCGATATTCTAATAGGAAATTAAACTATGGTATCATATATCATTAGATCGCCAAGAATAGCTGAAGCTAAGTCAACTGTAATTAACCCAAAATTTGCTCACTTTGTGGAGGTCTCATATGATACTGTCTCAGTTTGATGTTACCAAGAAATCACCAGGTGGTCTAGCATATTATATTAACAGTCTGGTATGGCAAATTATTATTAAGAACCAAATATAATAACTGGATATTTCCATGAAGTTACCTTAAAGGTGCATTGGATAATAATTTTGCTTCAATCTCGACAATAAATGATCTCTATAGGAGATGAACCCGAAATTAATTCAACAAATTGCTATTTAACTGAAAAGTTTGGATGGTATCTATATCTACCAAAAACAAACCCAGTCAGTCAAAAAAAAAATCAAAAACCATGGGTGATAGGGGCACCCTAGTTTAGTAGGATCTTAAAGTATTGTTTTAAAGGGGCATTGGACAAAGGATTTTTACATCATTTAAAGTGTTACTAGCGTTAACAATGGAAGCATGCAAAGTTTCATTGTCAAATTCAACCTGTATACAAGGGGGTATCAAAAAGTTTTAAAGATCACCCAAAACAAATACAGTCAGGAACATAATTTTATCATGGCATCAGGCATCCTTTTATAGTCACTTTGCAAAGTAGCACAATTCTCTCACTTAAAACTGACTGTCTACAGACCAACATTGCTACATATCTTCTTTTGTGAAACAAATCCACTTTGTAATTCACTGGATATCAACATTTTAAAGGTGTAGGTTCGTATTTTAGGATGTGTATAATTTACGTTTAACTGATTGACCTCGACTTCTGAAATGCATTGGCTTGTATCTTGTTTTCTCCTGAGAGGCAAAAGAAAGTATGCAACCCTGGGGATGAGGCTGTTATGTAAATACAAAAGAAAAGGTAAATAGGTATACCAATTAATTGTACATTTTGTGCTATATCTCCAAAACTATAAAGAATTTTGAGGTGAAATTTTGGATTTATAATCAGAAAAATATGGGCTTTCATTTGGCATCCAAAAATATACTACCTCCGGTTGAGCCCTGGGGGATGAGAATGTGATCTGAACCTACACCTTTAAGGTTGGTGTCAACCCTTCAATTTTGGAAAGGATTTTATTCTGTTACTCCCCAACCGAAAATTAAATCCATATAAAAGTATACACTTCTTGAAGTGAATTTACATGTGGAACACAGTTGTGATGTTAATTTTATACAAAACCTTCAGGGTACCTTTTTATGACTTATTGCATCAATACTCGCTTTACTCATACCTAAGATCAATATGCAAAACAGAATTATACTTTTTGGCATTTCTGAAGGTTTCGATCAAAAATATTACCAAGCATGAAAAATGTAAATGACCTGCAGATACAATTCTGAAATTCTGCCCATTGTACCTCTAAAGAACAATTGGACAAAAACAACCAACCAAGATTCCAGTTTGCACAGGAAAAATCTTGAAAGAATTTTTTTAGGCTGCTTCAAAACTCAGCTAGTGGTTGACAACCCGGACTGGCAGTTCTCGGTGGTTGCCGTTGTTCAGATTGATAGCAAATGGTCTGACCTGGTGGTTCTGGGCAGTCAACCACCGGCTGAAATTTAAAGTGATCCCTTGGTTGGTTTGTACTTACCTCACTTAAGTAAATCAGAATAGAACATTTGCTGCCATTGACACCATACTTCTGATAACATGCATCACTTTTCCACATATCTTTCATCCACTGGGAAGGAAGAAAAAGTTGAATAATACTAGAAATAATTATCTAGAAATTTGAAGCACTGCATTTCCATGAAATGTCTGATGGAATGAGGCATAGCATGGTAAATTGAGGCAAGTATATTTTAAACCATTCATTTTTTCAGGGGATTGCAGGATTTTCAAAAAGTGGAATTTTTGAAGGAAAAAAAGGGTTCCAGTAGTTTAAAGGTTTACAAGCAAATAAAATACCACCAAATTTTCATATTACGGATACATTTTTGACACTACGCCATTATGATAGCGTGTACTTTAGTAGCATTTAGAGAAATCGCATACTTTATATGATACACATTGACAATCATATCATGATTCTGAGGCGATCTCTACTGCTTGATAGTGGAATATTGCATTGTGCATTAATATATTTGAATTAGGTGTATTTTTCCCAATAAAATTGTTAATTTTTTTTTTTGCAAAAAAGTTCTTGTGATAAAAATCCCCACTTACTATTATTAGTAGTGATGTTTCACCTCATAACAGGAGGCTTTCTCAAACTGTACTGGCAGCCGATGAGATCGTGCAGAAACGTCACTACTAAAAATAGTAAGTGTGGATTTTTATCACAAGAACTTTATTGGAAATTGCAATTAGAAATCCTGATGAACCTTTTCAAAGATTGTTAAAATTTTCCTGGGAAATAACGAACAACAGTTGATAAAATTGGATGCATATGTATATAATTCTGAAGCGATCTGGGGTAGACCTTCAAATGGCATTATAAACTGTACATGTTGTTGTACTCTTAGCTCTCAAGCTACATGCATAGACTATATAAAAGTACATTCTAAAGCGAATTTTTACCCTGAACATGATGATGACATCAGTTTTTGACCAAAAATGTCAATTTCCCAAACATTTCTGGAAAGCTTTAAACTAAAATGTGCATTTGTGAAATGTTGAAGATTTTTGCTTTTTGGAATTTAGAAACAAATGTCTGGGAAGGGTTTTCTCAAATTGTTGATTTTTATCTTATTTTTAAAATATATGCCAAAAGTAGGTCAAAAATGTATTTTAAAAAAACATCGCTGCCACCAAAATGGCAATTGTTGGCCTATTTTGGGCAATTCTTTCAAAAAAAAAGATGAAAATCAAAAATCTGAGAAAACCATTCCTGGATTTGTTTCTAAATTCCAAAAAGCAAAAAAGTTCAAAATGTCACAAATGCAAATTTAGTTAGGCTTTCCTGAAACTTAAATCAGCATTTTTGATCAAAAACGGATATCACCAATATGTTCAGGGTATAAATCCACTTCTGAAAATGTTTATGCAATTAGTTCTATCGATTAATGTAAAAATAGTAGAAAAATAGCGGGAAGAATCTTGGCCAGTAATGTTCACATCTGCATGTGGTGTATTTGTTTCCAATTGTGTTGTCATTTTTGTATAGTATTGCAAAATAATATGTACGGCCATCCATTTGACACCATTAAATGACAGGTAAAAAACACCTATTCTTTTATTGTCTAGACCTGTCATACATAGCAACAAGAGGAGGTATTGTGTGTATCCCATCATGCATTACTTCCTATGGGAAATTTTGTATAGGAAGTCATGCGAGTAGTTAGCAACGAAATATGCCCAAAATGCAAGATTACAATTCATTTAACTTTGATTTATGGACATTTTATTACTAACTACTCGCATGATTTCCCATACAAATAATCCAACAGGAAGCAATGCATGATGGGATACACACAATATCTTCTCTTCATAGTAACAATAATTACTACTCTGATAATTACTATAATAACTAATGATCTATAAATAATAGACAAAATACTAATTATAATAGCCACTGAACCATGATAAATTAAGAATAAACATGCTAAATATAAACAATAAAAAGTGCACCAATTATATAGGCCTAATGATTGATTATGACTCCTGTTCTTGCACTATTTACTATTAATTAGTTAAATGTTAATGTTGTAATTTAGATATTTTGAATTTACAAAATATGTCAGGATGGTTGAAATTAGTCTAAATTACTCCAAAATGGGTTCAAATAATATGAAATGGATCCAAAAAATAAGTAAAAATGTGTACATGCTATATTTTTAAATGGATCAAAATGTTTAAATTATGCCCAAGTGGTACATTTTCATTTAAATCAACAGTCACCTCAGTTGAAAATTTATCACTGGTGTGCCATCAGTAATGATTCCCCAATATCACTTGGTTTGATGTCGTAAGGTTTCTTTAATTTAAGCCAAAGACATTCACAAATTAATTTTTGAACATGTTAAAATTGATCAATGTTTAAAGCAAATTACCACAAAAAGTGTCACACTTTGGTTAAAGCAATACTATAAAGTGTTAAAATTGAAGCGCCCCCTGTCACCCATGAGTTTTGATTTTTTTTTTAAATCTTCTTGGGTTTGTTTTGGGTAGATACCCTCCAAATGATTAAACCTAATAATGCTTACTTTTTCAGTTATGGCCATTTGTTGAATTAAATTTGGGATCCCAAGTTTAATTCCACATGTATTAGTATTAGTACAGGAGAGCATACATGTGCTTTTTTAACCATTTTTCAGTGGCAAAACCGATTTTGGACAAAAAATGTACACTTGAAAATGCTTTAAGATAGTTTAATTCCTTCACTCTATGCTATTTTACTATAAACCATTTTTGATCAAAATCTTATAGTATTGCTTTAAAGGTAGGTATTCTGATCTGGTGAAAAAATTAACATACACTTTTTCCATATTTGAATGACGGGTCATAAAGCAATTGTAAAGTTTCATTCGTATACCTTGAGCAAAATTAATGCAACAAGCAAACACGTTTCTGAGAGCTACCCATAGAAACCTATAGAATACTAAATATACAATATAAATATTCCAGTAATTCAGCCCTTTTTTGACCATATCTCTTCAATGATAGATAATATGGGTGTGAACATTTACAGGGGTTATGAGAAAAATATTAGTGATGCACCGATAAGGCTTTTTTAACCGATACCGATAACCGATTATATAATGAAAGTATCGGCCAATACCGATAATTATTTCACGTTGTGAATGGTCTTGAAAACGAACAATGCACTAACACATCAATGCATTTTACTAAATTCAATGATTTTATGAACAGTTAATTGAAATATTGTTTGTGATGGTGTAAATATTTTTACATTCTAAAATCTAAATTTGGTTTTTATGCCTTGTATTCTATCTCTATTTCAGACAAATTTGCATTACAATATATAGAGTTTGTATAGTTAGCGCTTGTGAGTGCCTTTTGACCTACGCAAATGCGCTATAGTATGTCATTTGATTATGAATAACATACAAGTACTAAAAGTGTGTATCCCAACTATTAATAACACCACATCAGGTTTAAACAAAACATGTTTTTCTCTGTTTTTTCTGCATAATAAGCTTAAATTAACTAGTAGTTTACAAAAACTAATTATTGGTTGATATTATCGGTAATTCAGTGTTTTTTACCGATTCCGATTCAGAACCGATAAGGCAAATATCGGTCCTGATATGTCCAACTCTAAAAAATATGAGCTTTCTTGTGATATCAAAATCTCCAATATGATTTTCTGAGTGAAAGTGATCGGAATACACACCTTTAAGAGCCCTAATCTGACATACAGGTAATTAATGCCAAAGTTCCCTAGTCTTGGAAAAAACATAAGGAGCATTTTTATATTCATTGACTTTGCATGACCCATTTTATTTATAATTTACAAAATTAACCATGTATCGGTTGTCACACATCCGTTATACTTTCTGTTAATGGTCTATTTTACTTATAATTCAAAATAAATTTGCAGAATGCATCATATTTCTTTAATATGAAACATACCAAGACAAAATATTAAGACTTCAAAAATGGGCTATTAGAACAATATCCAACAGTCATTATAGAGCACATACGGGGCCCTTATTCAAAAAATATAATGTTCTGAATATACATGACACGTTCAAACTAAACCTTGGAAGTTTCATGTATAAGCATCAAACGGACCAACTTCCAAACATTTTTTCTAATTATTTTACCAAACATGTTCAGACGCACAAATATAATACAAGAAATGCTCAGGATTATAGTATTAATAAAACTAAGAAAGTGTTTTCTGATCGTGCTGTTCGGAATTGTGGACCATTCTTTTGGAACTCTCTGAATAATGACATAAAAAGATGCAAAAATACAAAAGAATTTAGAAACAGTCTGAAGAAACATCTATTGTCGAATTATAGTTGAATCTGATTTATATGGAAATTTAATTACATAACAATACCTAATCGGAGCATTTGTCTTGTGTACTGTTATTTGTGTTCGTTTTGCTGTTGTTGTTTTGGCCTATTTTAGTAACTTTTTGTTTTGTTTTAGGGCATCATTCACTTCAGGTCTTCTTGGCCTTTTGATGATGTCCTCAAGATCATTTTGTTTTATCTTTTGATGTGTTTTTATCAAATGTGTGTACCTGTTGATATTGAAATAAAGTTTGATTTGATTTGATTGATTTGATGGAGACACATAAACTATAACCACTGTCTGATATACCCTGTATATTAGGATAAAAAAGGAACCATGCTTATTTCATGCTGTATAAAGGCTGGGGTAGACCTTCAACTAGCATGAAATGTTTTTGTACTCTAGCTCTCGAATTAACTGCATAAACCATATAAAAGTACATTTTTAGAAGCATTTTTTTACCTGAACATATTGGTGATATCAGTTTTTGACAAAAAATGCTGATTTTGACAAAAAATGTTAAAAAACATTTTTTGCCCCAAAAATTTCTGGAAAGCCTAACTAAAATTTGCATTTATGAAATTTTGAACTTTATTGCTTTTTGGAATTTAGAAACAAATGTCTAGGAAAGCTTTTCTCAAATTTTTGATTTTTATCTTATTTTTTGAAAAATTGCCAAAAATAGGTCAAAAATTGCCATTTTTGTGGCAGCGGTGGGATTTTTTGCAATTGTTGATGTATTTTTGGCATTTTTAAAAAAAACTAAGGTAAAAATCAAAAATTTGAGAAAACCCTTCATAGACATTTATTTCTAAATTCCAAAAAGCAAAAAAGTTCAAAATTTCACAAATGCAAATTTTAGTAAAGGCTTTCCAGAAATTTGGGGGCAAAAAATACGTTTTTTGGCATTTTTTTGCCAAAATGGACATTTTTGGTCAAAAACTGATATCATCATCATGTTCAGGGTAAAAATCCGCTTCTATAAATGTATACTTTTATATAGTTTATGCAATTAGTTTGAAAGTTACAGTACAAAAACGGTCCCGTCCCATCTGTCTTGTTTCGTGGTTGTTGTATTTTGGAACTTTTATATTTTTTTGCTCAGGTGAGGGCAATAAACAGGCCTTCCTGGCCTTCCAGCCCTTTCCTCCATTATTTTGTTATATTTTGTTTAGCCGTGTTTCAATTTGTGGTGTCTATTTGACTTTTTATATATTTGTAATTATGTTATGGAAAATAAAATGAACAACGAACAATGAATGTTTATGACCGTTTGAAGGTCTACCCCAGCCTTAGTCATAACACATAAGTGAAAAATGCATTTTTTTTAAATAGACACCAAAATTTCACCTCCAAATTCTCTATAGTTTCGGAGATATAGCACAAAATGTAAAATCAATTGGTATACCTATTTTACATTTCTTTTGTATTTAACAGCCTCATCCCCAGGGCTGCATACTTTCTTTTGCCTCTCAAGAGAAAATAAGACACAAGCTAAGGTTGAAACCTTGCACAATGCATTTCAGAGGTCAAGGTCAATCAGTTAAAAGTAAATTATTCACATCCTAAAATAGGAACCTACACCTTTAAAAGCCTATGTATGATCAAAATGCAATAGATATGATTGCTTTGTGGATAGGAAACCTTACTGACTCCAAATTTGATAATAAGTGTTTTTTCACAAGTTTTCCAATTTTACTGTAAAATAGGCTATTTTATTTTCATTTTCAGAAATATCAAAATTAAAAACGCAATTGGCATCATCTTTAGTAAATCAAAATAAAGTGTGCATGCAACATATAATAGAACTAGTGTCCTGATCTCCCCTCCCACGGACTCAGCAGCAATGAGCCCCGGCAAGAGGCACAACAAACCTGTTTCTTGTTATATCCGTATCAGCCAACTTCGGCAAGAATTATCATGAACATATTTCAAATATGTAGGGCATAATTAACCTAGTAGTATAAAACTTACTTACATGTATGTCAGGGACAATACCATTCAAAAATTTTATCATCCTACAAACCTGATGTTCAATACTGTGTGAGTTTTATAAAAGACTTCAATTAATGTTCATGTGCTCACCAACATGAAAACATGCATGAATATTATTGAATTAAACATGGTATTGATTCAAATGGTTATGTCTTTTTAATTGAAATGAGCTAAAAAAGATACGCACTGAGATGAATAACCCTGTATTTAACTATGACAGTGCCAAGATTCAAACCAAGGATGATCGATGAATTACATTTTTGTGCAATATTAGGACCTCAGTTTGTCTCAATTTTTTCATTTTAAAAAAATCCCTCTCTAGTGTTTTAACAGCATTTTATTAATTTATTTACATGTTCTGAATTTACTTTTTATAT